>LKNJ01003849.1:0-38848 GCA_002120245.1 Maccullochella peelii | reverse complement strand
AGAACTTGCACAATTGGTGGCTGACTAAATACTTTTTTGCCCCACTGTATCTATATCTGAGAGCTAACCGGTAATCAATTACAAATGAAATCATGTTTAATATAGGGATTATTTGTATCAGACTGACAATACGAAATCCAGTTTACGGAAAACAATTGCACTCGTCAGTGACTGAGTTTTTTTTAATCAAGGCTTTGAACTTGCCCAGAGAAACAAGTTCATTAAGCTGCAGGGTGTGCTGTAGATTAGGCCTGGACCAAAATAAGAGAAAGCCCCTCTGCACCTGGTAGAGGAGCTTCATAAATGAGCGACACTAATAACAACTGGTGAGACTGCACAGATATGAGATTCGCCCGGTCTGGCTTTGTAAATGGGAAAAAAAATGTTTTGGTCTAGACAGTTAAGTGTAGCAGAGGCAACGCTTATATAAGTAAAATATGTGTAATGATGTGTGTAATAATAATGTGTTAAACAACTGTTGCTGTATATTTGGTCCAATTTACTGTATAAAGGTAAATTTCTTGTTTTGTCAGCTCCAGTTGGATTACACTCCTGTAATGTTAGATAAAATACCATATTCTGATGTTAATGCCTTTAATTAACAGAGCGCCTCTCACTTCTTCTGTGCTCCTCCAGCCTCGTTGCGCATAGACAAGCTTCCTCTCCTGTCTGAGACGGTGGATGACCTTCTGAGCAGCATAGCCAGCGGATGCAAGCCCACCTCTGTCCTGAAGCAGCTCCACGCTCTCAAGGCCTTTGTTTATCAGAAAGAGGCAGACAAACTGGAAAAGGCACTGGAGGAGCTCTACAACACGTCTCCTATGTCTGCAGGTCAGTGACATTAAGTTATGGAAAGTCATGGAAGGTTACATCAGATGAAAATGATGGGATCTTTGCTTGTACTTAACGCTGCTCCATGCTTGTTACATGCAGTCATGCCCATCTCTGCCCACACTGGCCTCTTCTTGCTGGGATCTGTCCCAGACACTTCATTGACCTGTCCCTGCAGGTTAATACATGCCTCTGTCTGTCCGTGCTTGCCTTCTATTCTATGCGCTCTTGCATTGATCTTTATTGTTCACCTGAGTATACCTGCCCTTACTTGCCTTCATCAGCCTTTACCTGTAGGTACCTGTCCTTAATGTGCAATACTAGAGCTGGTCTTGTCCATGTTACATCTCGCACACATGTGACCTCCACTATGAGTTAACTAACATGTTTCAACTTGTTCATCTTGCCTTTACTCTGTCAACAGCCAAAACATCTCTCGAGTCCCCAGACACGTTTTCACCTGCGTGTGTGTTTGTTTGTGCATTTGCATGGTTGGCTAGCTGACTGCATAATAGGATCAGCAGGGACTTTGCCGCTGTCACACGCACAAGTGTATGTGTGTGAGAAGGAGAGGGAGAGATACTAGGCAGGAGATTCGGGCCACTGTCATATCGGTGTCCACAAAGTGACGCTTGTCTCTGTCTGTCCCTGTCACCAAGACAACACCGTGTAAAGCAGAGCCCGCAATAGAGCCCGCTTCAGTTGTGCCTATCCCCTCCATGCACCTGCTCCACAGCTGCCTGAAAGCTTTTCTAACCTCCCTCCCCACCGCCTCATATTGTATGAGTCATGCTTCGATTCACTGTTTTTAAACGCTGCTGTTTAAATACAACACCGCCAGCAGATTGCATCAGAGCAGAATTCCTTCTTAAAGGAATATTTCTAGTTTGTAAAGATTTACTTTACTACATTAGCATTTTAGGCGAAGGCACTGGCATTCTTGCTGTATTTGACTTCACATTTATGAATCGCTGCAATATGACAATTTCAAATTATTTGATATTTTCATTAACGTCCACCTTGTTAAAGCAGCATTCTGTATTTTAATGTAACCCACTTCCACTGCCATGCGGGAGCTAATCTATGTGCTTGTGGAGAGGTGTTCTTTTAAAGTTCTTCAAGTGAGTTCACTCTATCACTCTACCCTTGCAGTGGCAATCAATTGAGTGCAGGAGCAGGGTTAAAGCAGATTTCCTTTGAGCATTTTTACCGCACCCTGGAGTTCCTCTCATGAACGACATCGTCTTGACTGCTCCCCTTTATGCTGTCCATTTTATGTTCTGCATACATTCACTAAATTGAATTCCAACTTTTCGACAATAAGTAAAAGAAAGATTCTGTCTTGGGCGGGAGACAGATGTGCTAGGTTGAATGTCTACATGCACAGAGGTAGGAAATAGATTTGAACACTGGCTGGAGATTTTGATTTATTATGCTGAAAATACAACGGCAAATAAGTCTCTTTTGTGGTGTCAGCAGCAATCTCAGCTGTAACTGAAATGTTGCTCTCTGTCTCTTTGTGTTTTAGAGGAAACCACCGCAGTCGTTTCACTGTTCCAATACTGGATCACAGACATTCTTCCCATGCAGGGAGACAAGATGACAGGGCTTTCTACAATGCACCCATGAGACTGTCAGTCACTGAAACAGACTCTGCTGAAGGATTATTTCCACTGTGCTCCGTCACTTTAGATAAGAAAGTTCTTGAAATGTTCTACTCGTATACTGCATCTCACAATGTTGGACTTTAAATGATGCTATATAAAATATTAAATGTTTCCTTTTGATCTGTGACTTTGTCTAATCTATTTTCATGCCTTATATTGTACAAGGAAAAAAAACAAAAACAAATCCTGAGCTGGGTAAATCCTTCTGCCCACCATGAGTACACTGGAAGTTGTCATTATCGACCCAGCTGTTACTTACCTCCCTGTGTGTTAGTTTAATGTAGTTCAAATGAATTGAACATTTAATTGGTATAAACATAATACCCTTCCTCCTCATCTAACCCCCTAATTGCCAGAGAAGCAAATGTCAACTCTGCTGGAGCCAGTATTGTTTGCAGATTTTATGACATTTAAACCCAGCCGGTTAACCTAATAGCTCCTCAATTATCTACACTACACTCCCCACAAATCAATTTCTGACCAAGTTGGTATTCCAATTGCCTTTTCGAATTTGCTCTTTCACCTAACTGCACTGGATTAATTAATAGTCTTCAGGGAAGTATTACTGATGGTACTGATGGTGTCTCAGCAGATATTTATTATGGGGCTGAATGATTAAGAACAATAACGAGTCCCATCACATGATGCCCACAACTGTTTTTTTCCCTTACCTAACTACGCTCAATATAGCAACACACTATGTTGTTGATGGACCTTGGGAACCAGTACCACCCAGGGAGTCAGTAGCTTAACCTTCCGCATCACCATACCTGTCTACAGCTGAGATAATCTATTCTAATACAGTTACCCATCGCTCAATGCCAGGGGATGAGTTCAGGACAAGGGCAGAGAATTATCTCAGCTGGCCGGTGCCATTGTGATGACCTGAGTGAGAGCTGTCTGCCACGCATCAGCTCTAGAGGAACTGTTTTCTTTCCAAAACTGGGATGTACTAGTAGACAGCAGCAGGTTATACTGTACACTATAACACACAGCTCTGAGTGTGTGTGGTATTATAGTGCCGAACAATTAGCATGAGGTCCACCATCTGTGGCCTCTTCATGGATGGACGCACCAGGTGCTGTGTCTGATGGAATCTCATGGGCTCATTCTGCAGACATTAGCCAGAGGAGACAATAAGGGCAAAGAGCACATTGCCTGACATGCTTATATAACAAAATATAAAGGTGATCATGCACAATGGATTGCCATGATGTGTGGTACAGGTATCCATGGTGCCCAGCACATGAATCCTAACCACTGACTTTTCCTCTAGCGCCACCATGAGGCCTACATTTGTGATTTTTAGGGAAATGTGTCAATAACTAAACAGCAGACAGACACAAACTAGCTGGTGAACACAGTGGAGCATTTAGCCGCTAAAGAGCCAGATATTTCCCTCAGGAGTTGATATAGAGACCAGAAACGGCTAAAAGAGAGTGGCGTTCACGTCACAACTTGTTTCAGCTGCTGTCAAGTGGCCAAAAATTGCAGGTTTAACTTTATATATAGCACCACCATGAGGTCAAAAGTTGAATTTGTCCAATACTTTGGTTTATAACTCAATTCCTGCAAAACGAATGACATTGCCATCCACCTCTGCTCTACTTTGTGTTTACTGCTAATTAGCAAATGTTTGTATGCTAACACGCTAAACTAAGATGGTGAACATGGTGAACATTATACCTGCTAAACATCAGCATGTTAGCCTTGTCATTGTGAGCATGTTAGCGTGCTGACCTTAGCATTCAGCTCAAAGCACCGCTGTGCTTCAGTACAGCCTCACAGAGCTGCTAGCATGTGGTGTCTTAGTCAAGTTAATATTTTGATTTACCTTGCCTGCTTTAGATCTAAGTCATTAGTGGTTTTAGTTTTTCTCCTTTAGTACTTTAAATGCTATATGGTTTATTTTTGTGTATAAAACCTAGTAGGCTTCACAAGTTTCAGTGGCATCATGACTTTGCAGCTTTAATGGGGGGTTTGAGATTATTCATGGATGCATGAATTGGGAGGCAGAATTGGGTCGTATTACTAGAGATGAGAGGAAGGTCATTGTTGGCTGCTCTCACCGGAGAGAATTCCTCTCGTCCAGAGAGAGAGAGAGAGACGTTATCAGCACAGCTACTCATTATAAGACCTCAGTCTGACTGGAGGACCCCTAGGCCAAGAAGGATATTACAGCTTAAAGAAATTTGCTGACATGGCAGGAGAAGCTATTCTCAACATCAACAGAAAAACATCCAAATCATCCACTCGGCAGATTCAAATGGGTTATGAGTTCAAATGACTTGGGCCCTGTATAAAGCTATTAAAGGAACTGCTGAAGTAAGAAATCAGTTACACCTGATGCTAATGTGCTGTACTTTATCTGAATTAGTTAACTTCTCGTTCATCATTTTGCACTTTGTTTTTATGTCAAACTCTCTGGCAGAAAATGATACAAGCATGCATCAAAATCCTGAAAATGCTCTGAACAGTTTCCAAAACATTGATAATGACAGTATGCACACTGTTATCTGCTCCCAAACACCCCTCTGATTATCCACACACATTCACCATATACATACAATACACTATTATGACTGGGTGATATGGCTGAAATAATCACATTATTAATACGAATATTTTATATCTTATGAATTGATATTCATCACAATGTGGCAAATGTTTGCAATATTACATAGAAAATATTTGATGTTTAATACAATGAATTGCTTTCCACTGTTATGCAATACATCAGATAAAACTCTAGGCTACATGTAAACCAAAAATAAAACCTCAGTAATAACTTCACTGGTTTTGAAATTACAGTTAGCTTGAATTCATTAATTTTCACAACAGAATTTTGTAAAACAGTAGCACTTATATCGATAATAAATTGATATATCCAATACTATAGTCGGTATACTTTGACATTTAAGTACCACTCAGCCCTACACTCCATTCAACCTTCTTCTGTTTAGACCGACTTCTTTGTCCCTGTGTGCCAGCTCCTGTAATCTCCTTACACACACCACCTGCAGACTGCCTGTTATGTAAAGACAGGAAGCAGACGTTATAAGGGCTGACCAGGCTGTCCTGCATCACATAGTGGAGCACAGGTTGAAGTAAGCGCGCATCCGGACAGACCCTCTGTCGGTAGGGTTTCCCGTCCTGGGAAGAGGAGCTTGAGAGAGCCAAGTGTTATCTGGCCCTTAACTCATTCCTAATTTAACAGGAAGACCATAGGGGAACGCTCCAAAATGTTTTTCAGACTCCCAAGACTGACTCCGGGCTACATCAGGCTGCTGCAGGTGAGTGTGAGCAGTGTGACAGGCTTTGAAGAGTTCAGTTTTGTTGATTTGAACATTCATGAAGTAAAGTAAGACTGGTTTGGATCTTTCAATGCTACTTTGTTATAAAGGTGAACGAGATTTTGAGTCAAGTAGATACTGTAACCATCTACAGAATATTTCCATGTGCTGTGATTGTTACTCTCAGATGCATAGTGAGTAGTCTATACTACCGGGTAGCGGGAGCATAAAGTGCTGAGTCAGTGGAAGTTGCTTGCCCGTGATCTTAGAAGTAGAAGTGGATTGCACTTTATTGCAATCTTCCTGAATCAAGCAACCTGTTTTGATTTAAGACCTTTAAAACAAAAAGGGCTGAAAGCCCTCTCAATGTCTTTGGATTTGAAGTGCAGATTACACGGTGCTTGGCATGCTCTGTCTCTACTGGTCCTTAAGGAGTAGGAGAAAGTGGCAGATGAAATAACTTTGACAGTTCTGAGAGCAGCCATTGATGTAATGAAGTGTTTGCAGGGTACTGGTTTTATGGGCACGTACAGAAGTTTATAGACAGCGACAGTGCATACAGGAAGTTGGTATCACTAAGCCTTATGCTGCCATTATGCAGCCATTTTCTCAGTCAAGTGCCTCAGCAGATTGTTGTGACAAGATGATGAAATACAGTACTATCATATTATAGACACGCAGCCCACAAATATGAGTTTGTTCCAGGCTTCTGTTCCGGTAACTAAAGGCTGCCTTTTGTTTTAGCTCACAAAACACAATCACCTTTTTGGTGACGTGTTTACCACAAACAATGGAGAAATCCATGCCTGTGACAGCCCATTGCACTGTAAATGGAAATGGGAACTGGGTGAGTGAGCTACAGGAATGGCTTCTTAACTGTCTGTGACACAGCTCCATTAGAAACTATGAGGTTTCTATTATTTGCTCCTCTATGCTCTTTATAAGTGTCAAGGGCCCACTGAGGAAATTTCCCATGTCGCAAAATAGACGAGCTTTTTGTTTGTCAAAAGAGACTGCCTGCGATTTAGTAAATGAGAGAAGATGAGTTTTTAATCTCTCTGGGATTGGTGGGAGGGCTAGATGGGGTGGGGGCCGAGGTGAGCAAATTGTAGCTCACTAGTTTGATGCAGACAAATGTTTGTTAGTTGCTTATTTTATATATCTGTACATATTCTATTTTTCTCTGCTTTACTTATTTATGCACCAATTCACCAAAGCAAATTCCTTGTATGTGAAAACCTACTTGGCAATAAACCCGATTCTGATTCTGATTCTGAAAAAAGGGTTGGAAGGTTGTCCTCCTGTGCGGCATTGGCCTAAAATTGATCTGCATCCATGCATTAACAAATCCTAAGTGCTTGGTCATTGTTTGCCAGGAGGTTGTGTTATTTCTGGAACTGCTTTGATTGCCCTAATGCAGTGAATTTGTCTTTCATACTGGCACAATACCAAGGAAATCCAACATTCCTCTAATCACAGTTCACTCTCCACTTTTCTCCCCTTTCAGACCCAGGCCTACCATAATGTGTCTGTGACGCCTCCAGCTGAGAAGACCATGCCCGGCATGGCTATGCTGCTGGGGGCCGTGGGGATCGGGATGTGTGGCTACAGCTCCAGGCAGTTGGCCCTTCACCACCGGCCCTCTGCCCGTGTGCTGCAGTTGGTTGGCACACACACTGATGCCAGCATGGTGGGCACAGCAGCCCAAAGGACCCCCTTCCTGGATGTTACTCGCCCGGCTGGTGCCTGCCAGGAGATCCCACCTCCCTCTTTTGTGGCCCAGAAAGTTCCCTTGAAGTAACCTGTGATGCTAAGTTGGATATAGATGGCCAACATCACAGGTTGAGTTCCAGTAACTACACTTATGCACGTCTAAGATTGTAGCTATGCTGGCCCATTGCACCAGTGTGGCCCATGTGTTCTCTGATGATGTGCAAGTGTGGATATTTGATTGACCTCAACCTTTATGTTGGCAGGAAGTTGGATGTCTTATAGTAATAATGAATTCTGTAACTAGTGCAACACATATAAAAAATAGTTTAAATGCTACTGGATTGTATCAATAAGTCACAAATTTTAGAGTCTGTAATGCACTAAGGGGGCACTAAGCAATATGAATGATGACGAGTATGTAATGATGCCGGAACTTCCCAAAGACCGTTGCTGAATGTAGCTTGAAGGAGCTAACATGTTTAATTTGGAGACATTGTTTGTCTTTTTGAGGCCTGGTGTAAAAAGGGACTGACGCTTGGCAGTGCCCCTCTGTACACAGATGGTTGGCAACCTTCTCTCTGTGCCCCCACCCCTTCCCTCCCCAGGCAGACAGCCATGTGTAAGTGCTTGAGCAGCCCATCGCTGCCCGTGACTTCAATTGATTTCCTCTGAGGAGGAGCAGGTGCCATCCATCAACAAGCCTTGGCGTTTGCTGGCGCGGGCTGGCATCGGCTGTCAATCAAGAGACAGTGGTGGAAGACACAGGTGGGCTCTGTGGCTGAATCAGTGACTGGTGCTTCCTGTGTTCAGAAAAGTTCAATTCTCCAAAGGTTTGGTCAGGGTGGTGAAAGAATAGCAGAGAGCGGCAGGGCAGTAGTCATGTATCTTACACAGCACAAATACACCTTGTTGGATTATGAATCCTGATTTACCTGCCTGAGACACTCCGGGTGGCAGGTGGGCAAGGTAGAATGGTGATTCCTCCTGGATAAGCCTGTGTCCTCTGTGGAGATTAACCCAGGTGGAAAATCATCCCTGGCACACATACTCATTCACCTAATCTGGTATTAGAGACAAGGACCCGTGAGAGCCAGACAGTCCCTGTGCATCCCAACTTTGTACCATTCCCCCTGCAGTGTCCACCATTCGTCATACATGGGTTTATACATTATGGAATTGGTGATTCCATTAGTGTTTATAACAAAAATGTAGCAGTGAAAAGGGACTTGAGATTTGGTGAGACACTGAGTGTGGTTGAGAATGCGTGCTGTGCCTTATGGATAGCACAGGGTCATACTGTCTTCATCATTACTGCCTCTTATTTTGACTACGAATATTTGAAAATCTACTGAATGTAGACTTTATGTTTGTGACTAGAGACAATTCTATTTCTCCACAAGCAGGGGACAGGAGGAGAATGTTTCCAAGTATTCTGGAAAGTTGTGAAAAAGGAGGATGGTGAGAAAGTTGAGTGTTTCATCACTAAGAGGTCAGCCAGACCTTGTAATTCAGTTTTTCACTGCTGAAGAGCCATCCTTGTCTCTCTGCCAAATTGGATCAGCGGCTAGTTGTTGGTTGGGAGTTTTTAGAGCCCCAGTAGAGCCCCTCCAGAGCGCTAGCACAGCAGGTCACCAACAAAATGGTCATAATCCACTCAGCAGAGGGGGCTAATGGCTCCAACTGGCATCAGACACTGAACAATCGGTCACCTTACTGGACCGAGACTGACACCCATAAACAATTTCATAATGGGGTTGTGATGGTCTCAAAACAACAGGGTACTCTGTGTCACCATATACACATAAGGGAAAAATACAGGGTAAATTGGGGCTTTTAAACCTTTCAGGAGAAACAGATTCAGATACAAGTATGACTGCATTTTATAGTCATGTTCAGGCATTGCACTTCCATGAGTGTGAAATCAATGTGGGTGGGGGCTGGAGGTTGTGTAAATGCACCTGGCTGGTATTGATGGATTCTCTCTATACTGCAGTGGTGCACAGTGAGCACAGAGCACTGTGGAAACCTATTGATCTCAATCAGAGAGTGAAGGAGAGCCTGTCTCCTCACTGCAGCAAACTTCCTGTTTCACTCAGCATTGTACAGTTTATGAGGGGGAACTGCCAAGACTCAGTGCACTGATGAAAAGGAATAACTGAAAACATGTTTGCTGTTGGAGTAAAATACAGGGAATGTTTGAAGGCACAGTATTCATGTTGCTTGTTGTGAGTGTCACACCAGTGCTCATTCATTTCAATCTGTAAAGTTCAGCTGTGCCCATTAAAGGAGAGATTTGGTCTGTTAGCAATATAATTAATATTTAATGAAAAGATGTTGGAAGAAATTTATGAAATAAAAGTATTTGGCAAACATGCTGCTCTACTGTTGCACTTAGTCACGCCTGTGGGTCAGATTGTTTTTGTACGGTGTTGTGCGATGAAGTTGTGCTTTTTGTACCAAGGAATAAATATGTTTTTAGTGAAAGTGCAATTCATGCTGTTTTGCTGTAATTAGACTTAAAGAGATTAGACTTTGATTTTACAACTTGTAACAGCTGAATCATTCAGTCGTGTAGATTTTACTATTCAGACACACAAACCTCCAGTATAGATCAAGTTTCACATAATGGGTCATCTTTGTTATTAGGGTAAATCATTTCTCTTATGGAGACGGTAATCACAAAGAAAATCACGGTCCTAATGACCTAATCATGAGCTACAGTACATTATACAAAACTTTAGAATTACTGATATGGAGGATATATGGTAAAGTTAGTAAGTTGGGAAGGGTTGAACATGTCTTGACATTTACATTATTACCGAAAGCGAATTGTGGTGAAGTTAAAAACTTGGTTACACACTTGACTTAGAAGCAGGTTTCTTGTCAATAGTGGATATTCAGAAGTCCTGAACCCACCTGTTCACAACATGCAGGAATCACCAATAAATATTTTAAGTCTCAAGACCTCAGACAACATTAAGCAACAATTAACTCAAATATATTGGTAACATAAAAAGATTTTGGTTGGAATAAGTTTATCCAAAGAGCTATTGCAGATACTGATACTGATGCTGCAGACTTCATAAAACAGACAATGCACAAATATGTGCTATTATTTATTCATATATTTATTTATGTATCTATTTTATTTGTCTCAAACATGAAACTTGCTCCAACCCAATCTCTTAATGTCACCTGTAGTAGAGTGACGATTAAAGGCTACACCTCAGTAAACAGGTGTTTGAGCATACTAAAGATCAGCATAGGCATAATAGGACGTGTGGTTAAGAGTCAGTCAGAGTTCCTAGATATGGTTCTTTCGATCTAAATCCTTAAATGTGTGGGGCCAAGATTTGGAACAGTTTACCAGATGATGTGTGAGTTTTAAAAACAGGTGTTGTAAAAACGTTTCATTAAAGGAAATGGATAAAAGAGAGTTGTACTTGGATATTACTCATTATACAAATTGTACATTCACTTAAATCTGTAATGTGAATCGGTAATAGAGGCGCAGCAGGTCACTATATGGAAATAAGTTCTATTAACTTCTAGTGTTTTTATCCTGTGTTATGCTTCAGGTTTATACATAACTTGTATTGCATGCTATTTATAGTTTATTGTTTGGGTTTACTTCTTTTATTTTGCCAATAATTGGGCAAGTGTGTTACGTGGATGTTTTGATAAGTGAATTCAATCAAATCAAATAGTTGCATTAATGCCAAAGAGTAGACAAGTCATTTAATTTATGAGCATAAACATACCACCTTAGTTTAAAGCACACACAACTCAAAGCATGCAGGTGTTGTACTGAAACTGAAACTGTCAGCATCTTAAAACGCATATAATTGGTGGGATGCAGAGGCCAAACACTCAATTTGGAAGTTTGAATACATTTTATCTAGTAAAAGCTGGAAGGTCAGTGGGTCATCAGGCTGTGAGAGTCTGCTTCATAATAAGTCAAGAGATAAGTGAGGAAGTGCCACCACACATCCCAGAGGCAACAGGTTCTCCCTAAAACAGCCTAACTGTGCCCTCCAGTGGACACATCCAGTGCTTATCGGCGCCATCGGTCATCCATGTCCACAGAGTTTTTTCGCTCTTTGGTTTTTCAAGGTTTTTGTCTTCTTATCAAGATGCTCCCAGCAGAAACATGTTGCTTGGATTAAACTCTGTTCTGAGGAAATGTAGCAGTATTTCTGTGCCAGCCGTTCCCTCTCCTCAGTGAAGACGCAGCAGGGCAGTGCGCTTGGTTGAGCAGCGCTGAAGGAAGCAAAGCAAAGCGTGGAGAAGTACACCAAAGTCAGAACAAAAGGATTTGGGATTTATTTGTCCGCTTTCAAGGGTTTGTATCCACTTGTCATTGCTCTTCAAAGTAAAGGTGTGGGTTTTAACGTAAAAGTTACGTTACTTTTCAAAGCACGTTTTAGAAAACTCCTGGATGCACACTTAATTCGGGCTTCTGTGTAAAAGTTTTTGATTGCGCGTAAAGGTCCATGGCGTCAGAACAAAATGTTTTATTTTGCCAACTTGGACTATATGTGTTGTTTCGATGACGCGGAATGTGTCGGTTTTGGCGCATTTCTCATCTCCTGAACAGTTTATTCTCATTCAGACTCATTTAAACCTGACATGCCAACAGCTTTGTTTATCACATGTGGTCACACTGGACTGTCCTGCTTCTGCTGGCTGATCTCATCCCTGTGATTTAGCTTCATTGTGTAAACACACTCTTTTTCCTTCAAACATTCAAACGAGCTGCACCAGTTCCCTGTAACCTCCCTCAGTCTACCATGAACTGTAAGGGAATCAAGGTTCTGTTCACAGCTGAAGTCAAAGAATTATTTCTCAGCTGGATAACAGTGCATGAGTGCTTGACTTCATCCATCCTCTCACTGGATGTCCTGGTGTGTGTGTGTGTGTGTGTGGGTGGGTGTGGATGTGTGTGTAGGTCACCTCCACAGTGCCACTTTGGTCTGGGCTGAGTGAAAGAGCAACAAACACCTGCAGGGCCCCATCAGTGGACCAAACCCCATTACTGCAGTATGGGCAACTTCTCCAGCAAGGACGGCCATGGACCCACAGGTAGGTCAACACACAAACACAAACACGCACACATATACGTACACGTATGAGCCTTAGTTTTAAAAAAAGTCCTTTTTTTTTAAAACCAGCTCTGGTCAAATCACTTCATATTTGGCAGTACACACAGACATCTGGCAATGTGTGTGTGTGTGTGTGTGTGTGTTGGCCTCATGTTTTGAGAATAAAGACAGCACACAAGGCTGAGGTACATCTAGTAGGAGGAGGGTGGTGCAGGGAAAAACAAGAGAAATACAGGAAGAGCGAATACACTAGGACTGTATAAAAGAGGGGTGGATAAGGGGTAATCAGAAAATTGAAGGCAACAAAAGGAGAAGCAAGCGGAAAGGCTGTGTGTGTGTGTGTGTGTGTGTGTGTGTGTGTGTGCTGAGCGGCAGCAGGAATCTTGGCAGCCCTCCTGTGTGCTGCTCAGTGAGTGGTCATTCTCCTCGCGTCCCTGTGTGATTCGTTCTGGCCCCGCCGGGCCAGCTGTGATGAATCGGCAGAATTTCCCGGCTCAGCACAAGGGCAGCGGATTAATCATAGGAAGCTTAATGCTATCTGACACACGCACACAGAGACCTCAATGGACGCACACACTCACTCTCATTCAGTCAGTCTGCCACCCGTGCGCATGGTTGGACGAGCACATTAAGGTTTGGAATGAAGAAATAAAAAGCAGGGGTGGCATGAGAAAGTTATTAGACAATCCTGCCATTCCTTCCCAATGATTTGGCCTTACAGCAGGTGGTGCATAACTTTGCAAATGTTCAACCTGCTGCTCTTACATCACTTAAGAAAAAAAAGACATTAGTTTTGCTAGCAGTGAGGCTTTTGTCCAAATAAGGAAAAGGGGGAAGAAAAGGAGACACCATGCCCAGTGGTTCCCATAGCTTCTTAAGTTACTATTGGTGGCATGCTGTTATGGGCGAGGAGCACTGAGCCAAAAAGTAAAAATCACTTGTGTTATTGTTATTGTGTCAAGTTTGGAAATGTATTCGTGGCCGACTGCTGCAAATTCATCTATGTATGGGAAACATTTGTCCTCTGTCTATGTGTGTATGTGTTCCTGAATTCGGAGAATGAGTGTCGCAGCAACATTGTGGATGAGGAGTCCAAGAGGAATGTCTGTATTAAAGCATTCATCTTCAGGGGCATGGCCTGGATGTTTGCTGGCTAATGAGGGCCTTGCTGGTCTGGTCACCTCACTGAATGGTGTTTTCACAGTCAACATGCCAGACTAGTGACCACGAAACTGTGTTTTTTCTTCAGTCTGTCCATGATTCAGCTGCTCAGTCAGTTCAAGAACATCCAGTTCTGTCTCCCACTTATTCGTATCTTTAAAGTCCCCCTCTACTCAAAATAAGTTTTGTTTACTGTTACTTCACTTAGATGTTTAACCTTTCACTGTGCAGAAGGATGGATGTGCAGTGTTTGACACGAGAAGGCTGTTTTCACATTCATCTGATGAAGGGGGAAATTTTCTCTGTACTCTCAGTTTAAGATGAGCATGATTCTGTGACATCACAGCTGGTTTGGAAGCCAATCACAGTCCAGTATGAAACTTTTTTTTTTCATTTATAATGGTCATCAGTAACGTAGGAGACATCTCGTGTTTGGTAGTTAAACTTTTGAAATAAGAAATATTTGCGTATTCATACATTCTGGATATTTCAATCAGGGAAAACCAGTAGATGTCATAGAGTTAATTAAAATAACATTAAAATTACATTAAACACAAATTATTCAAACCAGAGTATTTTTACATATCTTAAACATGTCTTGAGGGGATTTCAAAAATGTATTTGCCTTTCTTATTTCATCTGATTTCAGTTGTTTTCTTTCCCTGTAGGGGCCCATGGGGATAGTTTCCACACTCCTCCTCCTTCTCCACAGGGTGATGGGCCTGCTTTCATGCCCGGTGTCCCCCAACTTCTTCACCCTACCTCATCTCAACCTTACCCTGCAGCCCCAGTTTCATCTCCACCTCCAGTCCCAGTCCTCACATCCAGTGGTAAGAAACCACAGTCCAGCACCACCCCTACCACTTCCAGTCCCCCTCCTGATTGGAGGCCTCATCCACCAGTCAGCTCAAATAGCTCCACCATTGGCCCTGGAGTTAGCCCAGTGCACAAGGTTAAAGGACAAGCTGCTTTGGGGAGGAATGGGGGTCCTCCTACCTCCACCCCTCGGTCTCCAGTCTCCCAGAGGAAGACTGTGGCCATCAGCCCTACAAAGAGCCCCTCTGCTCTGTGTAGTGCCTCACCTGTGGGGAGTGGTTCTTCAGGGCAGAACTGGAGGGAAAGGGACAGTGGTCTGAGTCAGTCTTTACTGCCCTGCCAAGAAGCTGGGGACAGCCAGAGTGAGGAACTGGAGAAGCTGCTGGAGGAGTGCAGGACAACACTGGGTATCACTGCCAGTCAGGATGGGGCCCCGAACACAGCAGGCAAGAGTCATATGTCTGGCATTGTACTAGTATTTCAATTTTCAATACATTTCTTTTCCTAAAGCTATACTACTAGATAGTCTATATACTGCCTATCAATGACATTCAGGCCTGCAGTATTTTTGTTTGAGCTCTAAAACGTTTCATTTCATTGTGGACCTAACATTTCCCTGTTTTGAGAAGGGCAAATCCATTTCCTTGACATTTTTTTGTATTTGATATGCATGTGATGTCTTCTGACATTTCCATATTCTTCCCTCAGAGATACTGAAGCATCTTCTGACAGAAGTGAGGAGTTTGAAGAGTACTTTGCAGGTGAGATTTGCTAGAAAGGTTGTTTGTTTTTAGATATATTCTTGGCCAGTTTCTTCTCCAATTTTCTTGCTGCGTGCTCAGTATGATTTTTAATGGTAATTGACATTTGTGACATGTAGCTTTAGCCTCAGTCTTTTAGCACAATATCATGTAGCCACCAAGTGCATACTTAAGATTTATTTAAATTATTATGTTATCGTTTTAAAACAAGTCAACTGGAAACATTAAAAGTTAGCTGGAGACAAAGTTTTCAACAAACCCTTGGAGCTAACGTTAGCTTATTTAGCTAGCTACAGCTGATAGAATCTGCTAGCAACAATTACCATTTTAGCCAGCAAAATCGATAGTCGCCTCCTAGAACTGAGAAGGCTGCTTTTTTCTACCCCTATCTGAAACAAAGGACCCATAGTTAAAAAAATGACTATGATTTTCGAGAGTGGTAACTGCATATGTGCCATGCGAAAGTGGAAAGCTTGAACAAGGAGGAGTGGGGCTATAGCTAATGGTCAATTAGGGACCAAATTGTCAGAGAAAATGCCTCAGTCTTCTAAAGATGGAGTTTTTGAGTATTCATTTCAAAGTCTGTTTTGCATTTCCCACTAAAATGTACCTTTTTCCTATCTTTGGTCCTATTTCTCACACATGAAATAAACACTTTTTTCAACACACAGACTAAAGTAGATAAGTATAGCAATATAATCAGGAAATCGCGCAGTCCAGTCCAAGTCAGAGTAGTACTTGTGACCTTTCATCCAGGAGATGACACCAAAAGACACCGTCACCCTTCATCCCCCCCTATCACAATGGGCCTAGGAATGGGCCCCACTGGGAGCTGCAGCTTTGCTAATTGAGGTCTTCCTGTCCTCTGCTTCTCCTGAGAGGCCCAAAAGAGGAAAATCTTTGAGATCATACTTGTAGTTGATCAGAGATAGTTGCATATGGTTGTGGCTCCTTTTGAAAGGAGAACATGAACCTTGAATGTTAGCAGGACACCTGTTGCCTTAACTGTTTCAGATTTTATTTTAAAAAAGGTTAGAAGTGAGGCTTCCATCACACACACGTTTATTTCTCTTCCTTGGACCCCAGCAAAAGATGCTCGTCCAGTAGGAACCCGCCAGCTATTTTGGATTGAGCCATTATTAGGTTCCAAACCCCAAATTTGAATAAACCATGCACAATAAGAATAATAATTCTGCAAGCATTCTTCAGTCCTATTGCTCAGGCGTTTCTTCCAGGCGTTTTATGCTATTATGAGGATGGTGATATGCTGCGGTAATTTCCTGTCAGTCGTTCGTTCCAATTCCTGACCCTCCCTTATGAGGATTGCAGCCAGAGACTCCCAGCTTCCTCTAGATCTGCCGCAGATTACAACAGCTGGAATATGACCTACAGTATGCCTCCCTCAACCCCATCTCTTTTCTTCCCTCTGTGACTGTCCTCACTATTCTTTTATTTTGCTATGTATTAGTATAAGAATGATTTTAGCAAGCAAGCAAGTGCTAATCTGACACACATGACAATTGTGTACCCCAGCTCTCCTACTCCACACTTCCTTGGTGTCACCTCTTTCTCTACTTGATATTCAATCCCTGCTCCCTCCTGTCGTGTCTTTCCTTCCTCTCTCCTCCACTTTCCCACATCCCTCTAAGGGACCTGGAAATGTAAACCTTGCACAGGCCAGCTAAACCTCAGAGAGACTGTGGTATAGCGCTCGGAGGTAGCCATGTATTACAAGTTGGGGCAATCCAACACTGTGTTTAGATGGGCCCTCGGAAGGGCAATATAAGCTAGCTCAATTTTATGAACCCTCTCAGTCTGCTCTGCTGTCCTGGGAGCCTTTTTGTGGAGAGTCGGCGAAGGGGAGTGCAGTGCGGAGGAGGGGGTTCACATTCGGCTGTTCAGGAGACAAAACTTGTTTTGTTTCGTGCTGTGTGGTGGTGGTGGTGGGGGGGGGCTGGCTGCAGCTCGCAGTGACTGACTGGCCATGTGTTTTTGTGTGTGCTGTATGTGAGACTGAAGACTCACAAACACGTACAGATGCATTGAAAGTCTTGGCTCTGTAGGGAAGCCTCCCTCCTCCTTCCCTTGCTGTGCCTCTCTGCCTTTTCTTCATTCCCTCATTCTTTCTCCATCAGAGAGCTGACCGCTCCTCCCTGAGTACAAGAACTCAGAACAATTACCCTCCAACTTGTGCTGCAATGCTCCTCTCTATCTCATCCCTTCCTTCCTCTCTGTCTTCTCCCCAACCCTCCTCTAGCTCGCTTCCTCAACTTCTAGTCTCTTTCACTTCCATCCATCTTTTAATATGACCTCTTCAGCTCTGACCTCTTGTTTTTAACATTTTTTTTCTGTGTAATTTAAGTAGCCATTCTTCCATTCACATTCTGTCAGCTAAGCCTCTCCTCCGTGCCTCTTCATCTGTCTTTATCCCTGCGTTCCCAGATGCTCCTGTCTGTCTATCTGCAGTCATAATGTATTTCTAATGTACTGTATTTAAACTGAATTCTGAAAAAAGACATGACACATGACTACTCAATGTGCAGCGAACTACTAAGAATGTTATCCAATGTACCATCTGTCTGTGCCTGTGTGCATCACCACTGTTCAAACTTCTTAACCAACAAAAATGAAAACACTCCATTCATGGCTGGGTAGTGGGTGTGTGTGTGTGTGGGTGTCTGGTCAGATTTGTGTTCCTTCCCTCCTGGAGATTTAGTCAACCTCAAAGCCCTGCTTTGGAATCAGTTCCAGGTGAATGCTGCCGGAGATTTCCAGGAATCATCTCCAGGTTCCCTTTGCTCTCTTTTCTCCTCGCTAGGCTGCTCCAGCAACCCAGACTCAAAAAGGCCCTGTATCTGGAGGCCATGGCAGCTGTTGACATGTAGAGTGACGATTTAGTGTCTTTGGGAGGATTGGAGGAGGGGGCTTGTGTGCGTGCTGTGTCAAGTTTGCAGCACAGAGTAAATGGCAGCGACTTGGGATCCTTTTCTTTGGTGTCTGCGGACATTTAGATATGCAACTTCTAGGCTCTACCAAGTTTTTCATGTGCCAGTCAGGGGGGATTTGGCCATTTTGTTCGTGTGTGTGACTGCTGTAGAGGGAATGAAATGCCCCATAATAGGTGTAACTGTGTATCCAAGCACTTTTTGTAATACACACCACAGGCTGAAGAAAGCTGGAGAGAGGAGCCATTACGGAGTTGGGATGTTTCCCCCAGCATGTATTAGAAAGACTGGGTGTAGAGTTGAACTAGGGACAGATATTTGGAACACACACACACACTCTCTGACTGGAACTCAGATGTGCATCAAGTGTATAGACAAGTGTATTTGTGTGTGCCTGTGAATGCTGGATACCACATCTGGTCTTGCAGTGGGGCACTAGGTCAGCTCTTGAGGGAGTATGAGTGTGTGTGTGTGTGTGTGTGTGTGTGTGTCTTAAGACTGACAATCCACACCCTTATCTCAGTGTGAACTGAGGAGCGCCCCTTCCTGTTTCCTTAAACAGACATGCTCCAGTTAGAGTCCACGTCCAGATAACAAAGTCTCTGTGAAGACGAGAGCCTTCAAATCCAAGTGGGTGTTTCAGTATAACTTCTCCAAACAGAGACCGCTATCCTACTATTAATTTGACACATAGAAGCCAGGGAGAGTCTACTCCAACTTACCCTGAATGTGTAGATGTGTGTGAGAGAACTTAACAATGTGGTCTGGTGGTGAGGTACAAGAATAAGGGAGGTGTATGTGTGGGAGAGAAGAAGGGAACATGATACGTGTGTGTGTGTATCCAGTGTAATCGGGTCCAGCTGTGGTCTTGAGTCACTGGTCAGATGAGGGAGCGACTTGGCTCAGATATCGCCTCCTCCTCCACATCTCCATTCATTCTTCATCTAATTACCAACCTTCCCAGTCGCTCCGCTCCTCAGCACTCCCTCACATCTCTCTGGTTTACATTGCTCCACAGTCTAAAATCTACATCTGTGCATGATTTCAACAGCTTATATTGTCCGTCCTCCCTTCTTTCTCATTCCCTCTTTCATTTTATAATGATGGTAGCTTAACGTTATTTAATGGTCTGGGATCGTTTGCCTTCTGGCTTCACAGGTTCCGAGTGCATCTCTTGATGTCTGGGGCAATAATACTCTTAAAGAATGATACTGGAAACTTTTTCTACATCAATCATTCTCAAAGATATGAAACTGAGTCTGTGTCAGAGGAAGGTTTTCATCTAACCATGCTGCTAATCTCTCATAGGTTACAATGGATAACAAGAAAAATAAACCTTTATTGAGATGTAGCCACAGTGACACAGAAGGCAGTTTCACAATGCAGCCTTGGCCCCGCTCCCAAAATGTTGCTTACATTTGTTTTTCCACCTGCGTCCAAAATAAAAGTAAAGAATTTGAGCACATATTCTCGTTTAGTGGATTTTAGATGACATGAGTAAAACCTTTTGGCTCACAATTCAGTTATGCCTCAATAGAGTTGACGTGCCAGCTCCACTCCGCTCCTCTCTGCTTGTTGAGGCTTGCTGCTCAGTCCAGTTCAACTTGCGCTCTCCTAATGAGAGCCAAATGGATATTTGATTGTTCATTTGATTATAGACATTGTCTGCTGAGGGTTCTTCCATGCTTGTTTTTGGCAGTCATATCCAGTTTGGTTTTAATGCCAGTTTTAATCATTTGTATGCTTTGTAATAAGTTATTGTAGAAAATGATTTGCATCAGGATAATGCTTGTCTAAGGGTAGCAGTACGAATTGCCTGTTTATACTGTGATGAAAACACAAGCAGAATGTATTGTCTTATGCATGCCATTTTTTGCCATTTTTCAGCTCAGAATGAATTGTAATAATGTTGGTGACCCTTGTAAGCTTTCCTCTAGTGCCATCATCAGGTCAAAATTTGAATTTCTCCAATACTTTGCTTTATGACCAAATACCTTCCAAACTAATGACATTCTCATCAGCCTCATGTTTGGAAAGAAAAGTCACCATGAACCGCATATATGGGTAACAAAGTAAGGCCACTCTAGAAGACCAAATGAGATGATGTGTCAAGGCTAATTGTGTGCTACCATCTAGGATATCTTTTAAGAAAGACAAGATATCGCAAATATCAGTTTGTGTTCATATAAAGCATCATCAGTCAGCTGAAATAACAGTGCACTTCACCTTCACCTCAACCCTCAACACCCCATATTGTTTCCCTTGCAGACGGAGCGTGGGGAATGGCTACAGTTTCAGGCTGACCTACAGGTGGCTGTGTCAGTGGCAGACCGCCTGAGAGCTGAGGCAGAAGAAGAGCTGACTGCGCTCCGAACGGCGCACAAGGATGTCGAGAGGGAGCTGGCTGCTGCCCAGCAGAGACAGAAGGAGGCTGATATGCAACTGGTCACCCTGAGAGGGGAGTTAAAGGAGAGCAGGCAGAGACTGGATACTCTCAAACAGGCTCATGGCAAAACTGACACCCAGGCTCCATGTCAGGAAGCAGAGAGGCCCAATGCAGAACCAACCAACAGCTCTGAAGGCAAAGAAGGGACCCAGAGGGGCAGAGGGATGGAGGTGTACAAGTTGGGACGAGAAGGGATGGAAAGTAGGAGTCTGACAAAGAATGTTGCAAGCGAGGAGGCCAGAATGGACTGTAAAGATGTGACTAAACGTTACCTGAGAAATGTGACCAATAAGGATAGGAGTGGAGAGGAGGTGCGATCCAGCGAGACACGAAGGACGGTAACCACAGAGAGGTCAAGGTGAGAGAAACTGTTTGACCTTGCGCTTTTTTGGGAATACACAAAAACAGATAGTATTTCTGCAACACATTACTAAAGCATCATTTTGTGTAGGTGGCACTTAAATGTGTTCAGTCAGATATTTCAAAACAAAGCTTCTTTTTGTCTTCCACATTTTTGTCTGTGACATAGCAGTCACAAATGGATACCAATCACCAAATGTGGTACGGACTGTGATTGTGGTTTCTTTTGAATCTGTTGCACTCAACCCACAGGCCTTCACAGGGCCACTTGAGGACAGTTTGAACAGCTTAATTTACAGCTGGAGCCCAGTGGATCAGCTGTCCTAGAAAAAATGCATCAAAAACAGTTGGTTTGGTTTTAACTATGTATTGTAATGTTACAGAAGCCTGTCCAGATTACCTGCTTCTTCAGACACCCCCACCATGCAGAATGGAACTTCCCAGTCCAATACTGCCTCAACAGTTGGACCTACAAACAAGGTGAGATACTTTATAGGAAAGTCCTTTGTTAGAGTTTGGTTGTTAGTCTGGAAATGCTTACATGGTTTGTTTCTTATTTGGATTAATATTGTTTGTTTTAAAGAACTCGGGGCAACTAAGAAGCCGAAGAAGTCTGGATTGGCAAGACAGCAAGTCAAACACTGACACAGGTGTGTGTGCGCGTGTGTGTGTGTGTACACAATTATACAATTTGTTGCGGTATATGTGTTTTTTTTCACTTTACCAATTTTACCCTGTGGAGATTTTGACCACTAACAGCGCTATGGAGCAGTGTTTGCTAATGAAGTATGGCTGCTTGTTTTTACAGGAAAACGTGAGGAGTCTCTAAACAAGTACAACTCTGCCCTCACTGAGCTGCCTCCCACTAAGTGAGTCTACACACACACACACACACACACACACACACACTGACAAACCACTGTGTCTAAGAGACCAGCCTAATTGCTATATCCTGTCTAAATCTAATCACTCGTTTCGACCCAAGTACATTTGTCTGGTAAACTCATAAAGCTCGATATTGGGGCCAAAACACCTCTCTTACTTGAATCAATGTGTTAATTAGGTAACAGAGTCAGCTATGTGAAAAGATTCCGCAAAAGCCCAACTGATAACAACTACTGCAGTGTTTAACCCCAAACATCTGAAGCCCTCAGCAGTTCGTATCTTGTTGTTTTCAGGTCCCAGGATGGTTTCAACCTGCTGCTGCGTCGCCATGGAGGCTCGAAGAGAAACTCACTGCTCCGCTGGTGTCAGAGCCGAACCCAAGGCTACAAGGTGATCCTGGATATGATTTAGTTTATGTCTTTCGTAGGTGATATTTTATGTAAATTTACACTGGTCTTAAAAGGCTAAACCCCAATGCATAATGTAATAGATGTAACTGAATAGTAGTTTTCCCAAGCAACAGCTAATGTATCAGCTGATGAGAATATATATATGATATAGTGTGCAATAGGAAAGGTTTTGTGAGAGATATGTGAGGAGTGGTGATTAGTCTCCACTATGACATAATTTTTAATGGAGGTGGTCACAACATAGCTGTCCCCTCAATGGAGTCTTGGCACTGATGGTGTTAAAGACCTGAAGACCATTTAGCCTAGCTGAAGATCTGAATGGAATTCAGCCATCATCAATTTTATTATTTACACCTGTGCTTTTCCTACTGTGACATGCCAGTGTCTTCTCTCTTCTCCTAAAAAAGCTTGCTTCAAATACTTCGGGAGTTTCAGCTGACTATTGCAGCTTAACTCACTGGTTCTCTTATGTTACCATAACCTTTTCTGTCTTTTCTCTCCATGCAGAATATTGACATCACCAACTTCAGCAGCAGCTGGGCCGATGGTCTCGCCTTCTGTGCTGTCTACCACACCTACCTCCCCTCACACATCCCTTACAGCACTCTTGCTCCAGACAACAAGGTAGGAACTGTGCCTGGTGCCTTTTTTTAAGGGATAGCACCAAGTGATTTATGGTGTTAATGTAAGTTATCGATTCATACTTTTCTTTCTAGAGGGAGAATCTCAGTCTGGCATTCAAAACAGGAGAGACTGTTGGGATTGGACAAACACTTGTAAGCCATGGTGTCTTTTTATCAATATCAACAAATCATTTTTACAGTAAAGCCTCATCTGACTTTTCTATGACAGATGCAAGGTTGATTTTGAGCTTATGAACTCATTTGAAATCTTCGTTCCACAGATGGTAGAGGAGATGCTGAGAGCAGGCGGTCCTGACTGGCAAAGGGTCCTGAGCTACGTGGAGAGCATCTACCGTCACTTTGAGATGTGACTGCTGGAGGTACTGACTGACAATCCCACCATAGTGGATCCTTAAGGAATCTTCAAAGGAAACGATTTAAGTTGTTTATAATGATGGCTCCCTGAATACTACACTATATCTTTGTTGGGTGTCTGGAAACTGGAGAAACCTGTTAGCAAAAAAAAAAAACACAGTCAAAGCTACAATTTGCAACTTTTTTGACATCAAAATAATATTTTGCTTGCGTTAAAGTGCTACATCAGCTTTGCATACTCTGGTCGTTTCCATTCATTTTAAATGTGACTTTACAGACGCTGGTTCAGGCAAGAAAAAGTCTATGTTAATTGTCAGTGCATTGCACATAGTTTTCATTTTCACAGCCAAGCGGATGTGTTTGTAACACTGGACGAAAATCTTTCCTGTTTAGCTCTTTTGTTAAAGACATGTTTTATCACTAAATTGTTAAAGAATATAAACATTGATACCTGATGAAGACTTAATGTCAAAACATAAAAGATACATCGGAAATTTGTATTTGCTGCTCTCCTTCTGCTTGGTTTCTGTCATACAATTCAAAAAAAAAATTTGATTGGTTTGTTTCCACTGGCTCAACAGTCAGTATTTCAGTTTTTTTGTTGTATGCATTCCTATATCTTTCATATACTTAATCGGCTGATATTTCGCATACATCAGTATGTAGCGTGAAGAATTCATGAGGTTTATCAGATTCAGTGAAAAGTGCAGAGGTGAGAATCTGAGACAGAGGGGAAGAATTAACAAAACACTACCTTTTTAATACAAAAAGTTACAGTGTAGCTATCATTGACCACGATAGAAATTCAGAATATCTGGATCTTTTTTATAGCATCCCTTTGAGGCAGGTGTATGTACAGGAAGAGTTGCTGTAAATGTCTCCACACTGGTACTTCACTGGCCAAACGTACTGTATTACATCATGTCCTCCATCAAATCTGTAAGCAGTCCTTAAACTGCACATTGTTTTATCTGCCAATCTGTTTTGCATTTTAACCTTGTCTGTGATGCTCTGCAAAGACTTTTTCCTGGACCTTTTAACACTCTGTAAATATGCACTTTTGTCTGTACTTTGTTGGTGTACGAATGTAATAATGTACAGTACAGATGTTACACAGCTGCTGTAGTCTTCGGAGGGCTCGGTAGGCATTCAGTAGCAAGGCTGCAGACCAGTGAGAAGATTTGTCAAGTTCAAATTTCTGTTTTTGAAAAACAGTTGGTGTTTTCTCACAGAAAACGCAGTGAGTGTGTGACAATGCTAAAAATCTAAAAAGTGCCTCCATGTTATCACAAGCGTGCCATTGCTGTTTAGGTGCTCAGGGATGTACATCATAGGAGTGACATAGAGCAAAAGCAAATACAAGCCTACACAGGCTTGCATATCCGGTTGCAACATCATCTCGCGTCACAAAAGCACCCTCATACTACACCAGTGTTGAGAAACTAAATAACTGGTTTTGTTTTGACAAGTTTAAAGCTGAGTTTGTTGCCAAAGTCGTACGTGCCAAATGTTGTGGAAATAGACCATTGTAAAACATGTTTATATGTAACTAGTGTGAAAAACATTATACCAAAGAAATAAAATGTTAATATGAAGCAATTATAACTGTATGGGATTTGTGTAATCCAGTGACTTTCAAAGAAAACATTCTTTCAATTGTTGCATGTACTAAGAGCATCCATTTATAGGCTTTTAGCCAAGTAAAGTGTTCTCATCTCTTCCGCTTCGTCGAGGTTCCCAGTTGGGTTGGATTAGCTCAGGTTTAAAGTGATGAGTTGGCCTGGACTTTACTACCACCTGCTGGTAAAGAAGAGTGAATACAGGTTTTTATTGTGCCTGGATGGTCCCGCAGTGAACATTTTAATTATTGCTTAGAGGTGGAAACATGGTCCCATAATGCCGGCTCATCTGCTCCATGCTGCTATTTTTACAACAAACTCTGTGTAAGCTATGTTTTCTTGTGTGTCACACTTGCATACAGTGCAAAACAATATATGACATCCACTTTTCAGTTTAAAACTAAGAACAGTAGTGGTAGCTGTTTTGGATAGGGAATGTTTGAACAAAGTTTACTGCATTTTGGTGACTGATCGCCATTTTCTCCCAAATCAAAGCCTCACTGGCACCCTACTGTCCTGTTGCCCTGTGTTGTCACAAGGTAATTTAAATGCCAAACCTGTTCACCACATAGCTGAAGTCTGATTTGTTTTCCATGGAGGCCGTATAAAGTAAGTAAAATGTTTACAAAACCAATGCAGATTCAAATAGAAGCCTCTATTTTCAGTGCCAAGAATTAAACCCTCAGGCGGTTTTGTGTCACATATTGCATGCAGGGTTGTGTTCCTTCTGACATTCAAGGCGTATTTTCTTCTCAGTATGGATACAGTAAACACTAGAACGTCTCTCTCTGTGCTTTCGACAGGACTGGGAATTGTCAAACCCTGAATAGACAGACGAGACGCATCCCCCTGGGCAAAGGCGTTAAGAGAGTGTGAACCCCCTACTCCACTTCATCCTTTGTGTGTGACAGAATATATGCGAGATAATGTGTGTATGCATCCCGGTGTGTGTAACAGTGTGTATGAGCATGTGAGTACAGCCCCGTGGGGCACTGGTGTCAGGACAGGGGGTGGAGCTTTTGTTACATGTACGTCCAGGTCACTTGTGCTTTACAAAGCGGTCACTGTCAGTTTGGTGTCTGAACCAAAAGTTGAACACGCGGCGAAGCGAGGAACAGAAGCATGGATGGGATCTGGACCCTGGTTGTGTGTGTGGGAGTTGTGTGTTCTGCTGTGCCTGGTTGGACTCAGAATTCATCCAAGTAAGTGACGTGGTTTGTTTATACAATCAGGATGCAGTTTTTATCTAATGATCCTCCTTGTTTCACCAATCAGTAACAGTAAGCCATTCCTCCTCTTTCTACTAGGACATTGTTTCTGATCTCAGGTCCAGAGGTGTTGCATGCTGGGACACCCACTCCGCTGGCTGTCACCGTCCTTGCCGACTTCCCTGGCAGGGTGATGGCTGAAGTGGCATATGGTGACACCAAAGTAGCCCAAACACAGGACTTCCAAGGAGGTGACACTGCAAAAGAGGTTTAGGGTTGGTTTGCATAATTACTTTTTGACTTTTTAGAGGGCTAAAGTCTCATTCTGTTTCTAAGGTTTGACCAGCCTCCTCACACTCCCTCCTGTGAGTATTCATTTCTTCGTCTTTGTTACTTCTTAATTCAAAATTCAGTTGTTTTTTTTCCTCACAGATGAGAAAATAATACTTGGAAATGAATGACAACTTTAACCTGATATCACATGTATATGTTTCTGAAAATTCTTAAACAATCGCCCCAGATTCTTGGATCTATAACCCACAATTCCCTCTTAAACTTGACGGTGAGGGGCTACAGGGGGGACAATCTCATTTTCACCAACACCACCACCCTCAGCTTCAGCCTCAGGAATGTCTCCACATTCATTCAAACCGACCAATCACGCTACCAACCAGGCGATACTGTGAAAGTCAGAATTGTGTCTGTTCAGTTGGATAACCATCCATACAAAGGCAGAGTGGATATCTCTATACAGGTAGGTCTCTGTCTTCTGTGTGAAAGAACAAAGCCAGAGGAGTTGAATAGATTTTTAGCCCAGTATTGTGTGGTTGTGGGAAGTTTGACTGACGTTCTTTTGTCACACGCAGGATCCCAGTGGGAATGTTGTCAACAGTTGGAAGTCCACAGGGAATCTGGGGATTGTGTTGCAGGAATTCAGTTTATCCGAGACTCTTGGACAGTGGGCGATCACAACCACAGTGAATGTAGGGTTGAAGTATTAGAAATGTCTTTACCTTTGTATAGCATGCTGTATAAAAGACTGCTATTGAATTGAATAAGAAAAGCCTCTTCCCATTTTACCTCCCATCTTCTTCCCTGCAGGGCGTGACTGATAAGAAAGCATTCATTGTGGAACGTTACGGTAATTGATCTATCAGTTTATTGCAATGTTAGCGGTATGGCTCGAAAGAATGGCACTGTCAGTTGGCCAGTCCACCACTTTCGTGGAATGTCTCTGGACTATGATGGATAGCCATGAAATTTTGGTACGGACATTCATGGTCCCCAGGTGATAAATCCTACTGACGTTGGTGAACCCCTGACTTTTCCTCTAGTGCCACCGTGAGGTTGACAATGACGGTTTTTTACTGAAATATCTCAACAACTACTACATGGATTTCCATGAAATTTGGTAGATATTCAAGGTCCCTAGAGGGCACATTCTAAATACTTTGTGATCAGCTGACTTTTCCTCTAGCACCATCACCAGGTCAAAATTCTTATTTGTCCACTTAGGTTTATAACCAAATAGGCTACCTGCAAAACTAATGACAACTGTACTTTGTGTTTAATGCTAATTAGCAAATGTTAGCATGCTAACACGCTAAACTAAACTAAACATATCTTCTACATCAAAATGACATCAACATGTTAGCATTGTCATTGTGCATGTTAGCATGCTGATGTTAGCATTTAGCTCAAAGCGCGGCTGTGCCCGAGTACAGCTTCACAGAGCTGCTAGTATGGCTGTAGAGTCTTGTAAAACTTAATAACTGCCATTCCCATAATTTCACTGACTGCTGTTGCAGAGCATCCTCACTTTGAACTGCTGTTCAAGACACCTTCACAGGTTCTTGTTGGAGATGACATCTCGGGATCAGTGAGAGCTCTGTGAGTTCAATTAGCTCATGCAAATGAGTAATATCACATTTACACATATGTTAAGCAAGTATACAGTAGTACTTTGTTTTTTCCCCCCTCTAGTTACCCCGGTGGACAACCTGTACAGGGAACACTAGCTGTCTCAGTCACTCTGGCGTCTGTTATGCACAATACAACCTCTCCATTCATGCTAACACAAAATAAAGAGGTGAGGTTTTATTGTCACTGCAGCTCATTTATGAAAGAATGGACACTACAAGATGACTCGCTGTGCTTTTAGCCAGTATTTACAGTTAAAGTATCTGCATACTAAATAGCATTGGCTAACTTTTGACCATTGTTTTTCAGATCTATGGGTCAACACAGTTTTTATTTATCAAAGACCTGCTTCAAGCCCTTCACACTTCAGGAATTAGCAGCCGTGTAAATATTTCTGCCTGTGTTACTGACAGCTCCACAGGTGAGATATATTTGGAAACTATGTTGATTTTAAAATAGCATGCATCTCAGTTGCACTTAACACAAACCATTCACATCATCCCTTTTCACCCAAGGAATTAAAGTGAACAAAACAGTCGAAGTCCACCTTATGAAGAACACATTCCAGCTCACGTTCCATGATTTTCCACCTACACTAAAGCCATCTTTACACTTCTCTACAAAAGTGAGTGAATTATACTTTTTAGTATTCTGTTTATTTGACATCTATTTTAAACTGTTATTTCCATGAACTACCTTCTCTGCTTCTCTACCACAGCTAAGGATCTCTAGATTTGACAGAAAGCCACTCAGCTCACTGGATCTAACGCACTCTGCTGTGATTGAAGTCACTCAGAGAACATCCATGATGAATGCTGAACCTACAACTCTGATATTTCCAATGCCTGAGGACGGGGACATCCACATAAAGTTTGAATTACAGGCACAAGTAGAGATGCTTTTTATTCAGGTGAGTATTTTGATTACAGTATCTGGAATATTGGTCCTCCGGGACAAGCAGTGTTTGGCAGTTTCTTTGTGTGTAAGATGAGTAGTTTCAGTACAGTAGGATTACACATATGTTTATCATTAAGAAAATGACCCCAGGACTTGTAAACCTAAGTGTAAGCGAACATCCTAAGATTTTAAAACAGACTTGACCATGTGAGGATTTCTTTCCTTAATGTCTGATATATAAAAAAAAAAATTCAGCGCAAAGAACACACAAAGATTGATGATATCTTTTAGGTAGCCCAAATAATTATTTTAGTTCACAGGTTTATATTTTCTGTATCTCGTGTTTATATTCAGGCGAGATTCCAATCCATTGAGGAGACTCTGGGGGTCTACAAAAACTACACCTCTCCTAGTGGCTCATATATTCAGATCTCCCCAATCAAAACCTTACCTGCACAGGTAACTCTAAACATATGTTTTGTACCATTGCGGTACATTAAAAATAATATGGCAAACATGCCTGGATTATGTTGTTTATTATGCAACCAAGACATAATTCACGTAACATTTTTGACTTTCAGATTGGATTGCCTCTTCAACTAGATGTGGAGAGCACCTTTCAACCAACTAAGCTTCACTTTGTGGTATGTTTGGTCAAATGTATCAAATAATGCTATCTGTCATCTGTAAATAACATAACCTGGCTTTTTCTCTGCAGTAATGACATATTGCATGTCTACATGAAGAACCTTACAGAAAGAGTGATATTGAAGTCAGATTGCTTTTCAATACTACTTCCTCTGTTATCAACAATAATCCTAGTGTCTTTAGGAATCACATAACCTAAAATGTCTCTTAAGGTTAAACATATATTCTACCAATAAATGTTAATATTTCCACATGACCAGAAGATATGGGAATGATTAGCATTTAAGTGCCCACAAAACCTCCAACACTGCTGTCGACTATGGAGCTGATTTTTTTTAACGATCTCTGTGGCTCTGTAAACCTGATACAGTTTTGAGTTTGTCTTTTTTTTATTTGCTCCAACCAGTACATCAATCACTGTGGAGCCAGCAGTATTTTCCAATGTTCCAAATACTTCCCTTTTATTGTTGTCCTTCCAGGTGAGCTCTAGAGGTCAAGTGGTGGCCGCTGGGACAAAGACTTCGTCCTCTTTGTCTCTGACCCCAACAGTGTCCTGGTCCCCCGAGGCCTGTGTCACTGTCTACTGCATCCTTTCTGACGGAGAGGTCACCAGTGACACAGCGCACATACCCATCAACCAATACAACTATGTACAGTAATTTGTTATTTCAGTCTATTCTATACAATATTATTCTAATGGGTGCATGATTCTCCTGGACATGCCTGTGATTGTTAGTGTGTTTGCTTTCCGCAGGTATCTCTAAACTGGAGCAGTGACAAAGCCCAGCCAGGTGAGCAGGTATCGCTCACTGTGGCTGCCCTTGAACCCAGCTCCCAGGTAGGAATCGTGGTAATGGGTTCGCATGATGACGCTCCACAGGCTGAGCTTGACTTGAATGCGGAGCAGGTATGACAACCCTTTTGATTTGCCAAAGCCTAAAGTTTTAGTTTATTTTATTAGCACAAAGGAGGTGATAAAAGCAAAAAAAGTAAAGGAAAAACAAGTTAAAAAAAACCTCACCTCTGTGATTTACAATTTATCTTAATACGATGGATATTTGTGTCCAACATAATAAAAGAATAAAAAAGTGTATTCATTCAGACAAAAGAGCAAAACATAATCTCTGAAACTTGAACCTCCTTCTGAAAGTCACCTATTTAGATACTGTCAGATTTGCTTCAAGTCTCCTTTGTCTATTTCACAGTTTACACCTTTTCCAGTTAGTTACTATATGGGTATTCAGTGTGAGAACACTGAACCAGTTAGTCCGGATGTAACCTATCTGTCTGCTTTGTTAGGAGTTGACTCTGCTGTTTCTAAGAGCTTGTAGAATAGACCGTTTTAAAAGGCGAGATCTCCTCAGAGTTGAGACCTTACATCATCTGCCAGACCTGACCTATATATCACTGGCTGTCACACTAATGGCGCATGATCTGATAGTGGACCTCTCAGTACAGGCTTTCATGCTGGTTTATAGCTGCTACTATAACAGATTTACCACTGTAATCTTTTTCATGTCTTTCACACCACAGGCATGTAATATTAGAATGCTGACCAATGCCAGACTATATAAGAAAAGGCAGCCCGATGGCACTAAAAATGGTATGATAATACATAACACTGTGAATAATTGTGATCCTTTCAATATAGCATCTATTTTCTATGTAGAGTCCCTCTTGTGGCCATTTAACATATTGGATTGGTCCCACAATTTAAATACTACTGGATTTAATCCTCATTCTTCAAATATGTGTACAGTTTGGGCTTCCTCTGATCTCATCTCTCTCTCCTTTGGGGTTTTCAGAAGGAGATGTCCTAATGGTAGAGAAGTACTGGAGCCATTGGTTGGATGCCACTGAATCCTTCCAGTGGTTAGACATTAATGTTAGGTGAGTGCTGAAGGTACTTATGCTGGAAATGGGCAGGTGACAAATGAATGATCAGTATTGTCAAATATTTAAGCACAGTTGACTGCACACCCATATTCAGGACATATTACTGTCATTTCTATCAGTGATAAGGCATGGACAAGTGGGAAGATAACAGTGCCAGATGGCATTACTTCTTTGAGAGCTTTTGCACTGGTGATGTCAGACAACCTGGGTTTGGGCTTCACTCCTGTGACACAAACGGTAACTAAATAGTCACTATGTGCCTCTATATACCAGTGATGTTTCTCAAATTTGGGGTTTGTATTTCCCATAAATCGTGTTATCTTTTGCAAAGAGAGGATGTTGTGCTTCTTTGTGTGTACTCAAAAGGGAACATGGGAAGTGATTGTTACATTTGATTTTCAGTCCTTCCCCTTACTCTGAGGAACTAGTCTATTTGCCAACTTCCTATACTGTCTTGTATAGGAATCTTTGTACCATAAAGAATTGAAGCTTTAAGAATTTTCAAAGAAATCCGACTAGATATTTTGCCATTTTGGTGATGATGATAATTTTTTCTGGCTAAATATAATGTCGAAACAAGAGGCTACAGCTATGCTAGCAGCGCTGTGAGGCTGTACTAGGTTAGATTTCTAAAGTGCATATTTACAGTAGTACAAACAACCTTACTAAGGCTGTAACCCTACTGGTAGGAGCCCTGTTCCCTAACTTTTAATATCCACTGCTAACAGTGTTAGCAAAAAAAGTTGCTTTTGAATTGGTTTATGTTCTGTCATTCACAGTTGACCGTGTCCAAAGATTTTTCCTTGTCTCTGGATGGCCCATCACATCTCATCAGAGGAGAGGAGATTGTGCTGGAGGTGAACATCATCAACCATTTAGAGCACGATATAGAGGTATGCAGGACAACATTTGTGGAATATTCTGCTAAAATAGGACTGGTAAATTATCTGACCTGTTGCACAAGTATTACCTTTTTGATGATTTATTAGTGTTTTCCAATAATAAACACCTGTCACTGTCATTTATGGCACATAGAAAGTCATACATTCATTGTTTTAAAGGATTGTATTTGTACTTGTACTCCCATATGCTTCTCTCCACAGGTCATCCTGCTGCTAGCACAGAGTGAGGCCTTTGAGTTTGTTTTGGCAGACAAAGGGGATGTCTCAGTGGTTAATGCCCAACAACTGACCTTAGGGAGTCATGTGTCTGCTTCAGCGCTGTTCCCTATAAAGCCTGTGGCTCTGGGCGAGATGGAAATATCTGTGGACAGCATATCTTCGGAGGCCTCAGACAGCCTTGTTTGGAAAGTGCTTGTGAAGGTGTGGTATAATGGAAATTTAGTATGTGAAGTCTAACTTTGTGAGGTTGTGAATTGTGGGGTTGTGGAAAAGAAGTTGCTGGGGTTTTTTTCTGGCTATGCATGTCTTAATAATAAAGTGTATTTAGACTTAAGGATGCAGTATGAAATGCAACGTACGTGGCATACGGTTAATCCTATGATAACAGTGAATTACTTCCATGTTCCCAAAGCCTGAGGGAGTTGAACAGACCTTCTCGGAGACTCTGTTCCTGGAACCAGTGAATAACAACAATTCCAGATCCATCTCCTTCTCCTTTCCACCAGATGTGGTACCAGGCAGCCAGAGGGCCCATGTGGCATTGGTTGGTACGTCTACCATTTGTCCTACCTGTTGCGCCAGTGGCAGTTCCATCTTAGTGTGCCTCGTGTTTACTTTTAGTCAATTAGGCATGTGTAATATGTGGTCGCATTTTCCTATGTGTTTAGATGATGAGCTTGGGTATATGTGCATCAAGCTCAGCGCTGTCCTGATAACATTTAGGTACTGAATATTGAAAAATGGAAACGATGGACATCAAACAGGAATGTTTATGGTGGGCAGATTCTGAACAGCTGTCAGGCTGCTTGGCTTGGCTCCATTCAGGTTGAGGGATGTTGGGCATTTGTCATGGTAGAAAGGCAAGCCTTAGTATTTTCCTCACATGGAGCCAAATGTGTGGTTTCTGTACTTGTTGTTATAGTGAGCTTTCTTAAACATCAAGCAAATGTGCCGGATCAAGTTTTTGTCTTTTTCATAGTTTATGAAATATATGAAATATTGTTTCCTTTTATATACAGGTCAATAGTTGCCACATTTGAACTGCTACCATACATTCTGCACACAATTTCAGAATCCTTACTAGTAGTATGTGGTAGTATAGCAAAGGCGGGAAAAGTTATGATTATTCACAGTACAGACACTTTCTCTCTCCCTTTAGGTCTGTCCAATCTGAAACCTATTGGTGAACACATTGCCAGCAGTTAAATCCTTCCTCCTTCCCTCCTGTATTGCTTTGCACAGGTGATTTCTTGGCCATGTCCTTCAGAAACTTGGATTCACTGGTTCAGATGCCTCTTGGTTGTGGGGAGCAGAACATGATCCACTTTGCTTCAAGTAGTTATGTTCTCCAGTACCTGGACATGTCAAACCAGGACAATAAGGAGATAAGGAGCAGAGCTCTGGGCTACATGATGGAAGGTAAGCAGCCCTTACACGAGTCACTGACTTACAGTAAATGTGCTGTATTAAGTATAATCTATGGTCAAGGTTATTTCATGTGATACTAAGATGTAACAGGGCATCTTTTGAGTGATTTTTCATTCGATTAAGTTGCAAACTTGTTATATTTTCTGCTGTAAGGATATCAGAGACAACTGTCCTACCAACAAGATGATGGTTCATTCAGTGCTTTTGGAGCAAGCAACACCTCTGGTAGCACATGGTAGGTCACCAGTGTAATGGTAATGGTACACTTGTTGCAGGCATTTTTGCAAATATTCAGTAGTGTTACATAAGTGTTAAAATAAGCTTTTTTCCAAAAAACAATCTTTTCTTAGAGGACACCACGTTGAGTTAGTTTAGAAGGTAAGCTGCCTTCAATGCTCCTTCTCCTTTCTGTGGTCCCAGGTTGACAGCCTTCGTGCTGAGGTGCTTCTTCCAGGCTCAGCCCTACATGCAAATAGACCAGAGTGTCCTGGCCAGGGCCGTGACTTGGCTCCTGAAACACCAGGGGCCCCAGGGAGAGTTCAGTGAGGTGGGCAGCTTGATCCACACAGAGATGCAGGGAGGACTGGATAATGGTTCGGTGGCACTCACTGCCTATGTACTGATGGCACTGCTGGGGGACGGGAGCTTTGTGGTGAGTTAGGGGAATTTGTGTATTTCAGTGGAGAAAGTTATGATATGGGATTTTACAAAATTCTCACATTTGGGAATGAGCTACAACTATTTTGGTACTGTGTCAACACTGGCACTCTAGAGTTTATACTATTATAAGTGCTGTATATAAAGTATATGAGGAAAAGAGGTCAGTTGATACAAATGATCTTTCGCCTGGTTCCTCTGTGTGAAGAAGGACATGTATCCAGGCAATGTGTCCCTGGCCCAGAGGTACCTGGAGGACAAAGTGTCCAGTGGAGTGGTCAGTAACTACAGCCTGTGTCTGGTGGCCTATGCTTTAGCTCTGGCCAATAGTAATGTGGCCTACAATGCCCTGGATGAGCTCAGCAGGAGAGCTGACGACAGAGGTACGTTAGTAAAGGTATTCTGTTGTTTTATGTTTAGGAATGTGCAAAAGTCACATATCTGCTTTAATGCATACAATTGTTTTTGTCTTCTTTATCTTATTATTGTTGCTGGTACCAGAGATGGGTGCATTACATCCTATGACACTGCCACATATCCTGGCCAAGTTTTGTTCCATTTTGACTTAACAGATGTTGTACTAAGAAAACTGTCTTGGACTTACAAATATATGATTACTATTTTAGCACCGCCTCAACGTGAACTTACCAGAAATTTGGTACCCTGATGTTAAATGGTGAAATAACCATGATGTCAAGCTTGTTTTTGTTTTTTTGTGAAATATATGCCATATCGCAATATTGACTGGCTGAATTCAATGGCAGCTAAAAAACAAGGGTTCCAAAATTCTTTCGAAAACTCTCAATTATCAGTGTCAATGATCATCATGAGATGCTGCATGCCACATTTGGGGATGTTTTCTACCACCAATGCTTAAAAAATTACAGTCCTAAATATAAAAAAAAGTTGCTATAGCTACCCCTAAAGACTAAAACACTCATAGCTATTAGACTTATAGTTACTGTATTGTACCACCATCTGGTCAATTACTAGAACTTTTTTGGTTGCGTAGTGGGTGAGATTTTACACCTATCTTCAAAATCTGAAAAAATCTTAAAGTTCTTAAGATGCATATTCTTGTAGGAGAAAAGAAAAAAAACAGCAGCAACAAAAAAACAACAAAGTTTCAGCGCGTGTTTGATTAGATCGATAATGACATTTGTGGAGATTTTTCTTTCTTGTGCAGCATGATAAAGTTGTATGAACAGTATGTATACAAGCTTATATTGATTATGTTGTCTGTCATTTTGTTCCAAAGATGGAGTCATGATGTGGAGATCCTCAGCTGGCCTGGAGTCACATGATTGGCAGCCGAGGTCAGCGCAGATTGAGATGACCTCTTACGTGCTGCTGGCTCATTTTAAGCGTGGCAGCTGGGTGGAGGGCATTGCACTCTTAAAATGGTTAAGTAGCCAGAGAAACCATCTAGGAGGCTTCGGGACGACACAGGTGAGACCTTTTTTTGTAACTGATATGCAGCTGGAAATACAATAAGACTTGTTTGTTCAAAGTACACTACAAATGAGCGAGGACTGAAAAGTTGCTGCATGCAAAGTTTAGCTTGCTGTTGAGCATGTTTGAGGTCTGACCGACTGATGGAAAGGAGACTGATTGGAGCCAGGTATTTAGTTTGGGCTTAATGTGCTTTGAGTTGGATGTTTTGGGGGATTTTGTCTGATTTTCCAGTAGTGTTCCTGTGTTTTAAACTGTCAGTGTCTCTGGCCAGCACGTGCTGAAAGCTTGAGGAGACTCATGATGACATTTGAAAAAAAATAAATAATAATAATGTTTTATGCAAACTGACAAAATATACATATTCAGTTTGTTAATTAATTGGGGAACAAGCCAGATATAAGAGTTTTAGCCACCTGTGGTACCATATTGTAAAGATATATCTCCCACTTCTGCACCCAATGATGTATAAGGTGCTATAATCCAGATGCAGGTAGTTTGACCCCTTGTCTTCCTCAGGACACAGTCGTTGCTCTCCAGGCTCTGGCTTACTATGCTACCTTCAGTGGTTCCAGCGCCATTGACCTCAGGTTCAACATATCTGCCCCAACGTCTTCGTTTGTGTCACTACTTGACATCAACTCCACCACCTATCAGACGTATCAGAGCCAAGAGGTAATAGATCTGGGTGGAATCCCATGATTGTTGTCATTTATATATCATTTGATATATTGGATATTTTATATGATGCTGTATTTACTGTACCATGCGACTATATTATTGTCATCCTGGACTTTCTTTATTTTGCTACTTTTACTTTGTTTCTTAGATTAATGCTGACAAAGATCTAAACCTAAATATATACTTGGAAGGAAAAGGATTTGCAGTATTCCAGGTACAGTTATACGGTGATACTGTTCTTCTTTGTCTGTGCTGTACATTCATTATATTACTGTAAACTATGACATTTGATTACAGTTTGCAGCTTTAATATGAATTCTGCTCAACCTATCCATGTTTAAGGAAAATGTACCCCCACTACTCCAAACTACCCCTCACAATGCAGGAATGTTTTCATATCTCCAACATATTCAACTCAACATAAATAATAGTTCCACAACTGGAGCATGGCGAGAATAAATTGAACGCAGCAGCTGTGCGTGATAGCTTCAGCCAGCACAATGTACAGCATTGTAAATGCTAAACCGAAACGGCTAAATGCAAATGTAGCAATATAATGTACTCCCAGCAATAATTAACATCTGGAACACATACTGTAGTTTGAAGTCCTGTCTGCGTTTAGTGTGTCCAGATAATATCACTCAGAGGAGGACTTTAGTGAAAGGTTAATCTTTTCACTATGTTCAATATTACAACCTGTTGTCTTCTGTTCGAGACCCCCTCTATTACATACCCTGTTTTTAAAGTAAACAAACACAGAGATTACATTTTTGCTTTATGGAATGGAGAGTTTTCTCAAGTCTATAACAGATATACTATTTTTGTGTCCTTGAGACATTTGTACTTAATCATAATCTCTAGCTGTGCTATCACGCAGTACAGTGAACTTTAGCTCTTCACCACTAAATCAAAACATCTCCACGAATCCTTCCAGATGAATATCTTTTACAACCTGGAGAGCAAAGCACTTTCACAGAACCTCCAGCACGCCACAGACAAGGAGGCTTTCTCATTGAATGTGAATGTTACTGAGGAAAGAGATCACAATCACATGCTGGTATCTATATGCATGGGGTAAGTACTACAACACAGATAGACCTATATGTCAAGTTAATTTCATTTTTATTTTTTTTACATATGCTATAAAAAATGCCTGTCAAATATTCTGTAAAACAAGGGACTCTAATCACATGATGCTTTGCTTTTGTCCTCTCCAGATTAAAGCACAATCAGGCGATATCTCAAACGGGCATGGCTATATTGGATGTGGGCATGCTCAGTGGTTTCAGTCTCTCTCCTGGAGCGGCTTCACCAACAGATCTTATCAGGAAAGTGGAGATCCTGCCAGAGAAAGTCAGCCTCTACCTAGATTCAGTAAGTGTTTCATCATGTCATCATTCTATGGGCAGGCTTGAAAAGTTGAGTTGGGCCACATTGTAGTTTTATTTGTACGATTCAATTGATCATTTATGCTTTTTTTCTCATAAATTTTATTTCCAGGCATGATGGTTGAAATTATATTTCTAAGCCTTCACCACACTGTCAAGTATATAATTCTGGTAGTGGATTACTAAATGCTTTTATGTTATTTCAATTTTATTGTATTTATTGCATGTTGCACCAGTTTGATTTGAGTCTAGAAATATCAGTATTAGCCTTGAAAAACTCATCATGTGTCATTTGTCTGTCATTTCTGAATGTAAACTCCTCCTCACAACATGACCTCTGTGTCCGCAGTGGTAGCTACCATAAGGGTCTGCAAAGTACCAAAATTGAATGTGTAATAGAGGAAAATAACACAAAGACTTGTTGCTAACTGAAAAAAAGCTACAGTGCATCCGGAAAGTATTCACAGCGCTTCACGTTTTCCACATTCTGTCATGTTACAGCCTGATTCCAAAATGGAATAAATTCATTTCTGTCCTCAAAATTC
>LKNJ01003848.1:0-41112 GCA_002120245.1 Maccullochella peelii | reverse complement strand
CACGATTTTGACTCTAAATGTGTATTTTAATCCAATCTTGTCTACAACATGATGAAAAAAAGCTTAATATTGATGAATGAAATATTTATTTTTTTATTCATCTGGATTTTTTATACATCCATGTTTGATGTAAGGTGTGTACTTCAGCTAGATTATTTTTGATCCATCTGGTCAACCAGCTGACCTTTGACCCAAATATGAATTGTGTCATAAAGAGTTCCAGAATGTTGATTCCAGTGTCTCAACAATGAGATTCTCTCTGCAGACTCCACACACTCTCCAACCTGAACACACTCTGTTCACTTGTGTGTGTAGGATCACCTGTGTTTGAGTACTCCTGAGTCGTTCGTTGAACTGAGAAATCGTTGTGAAAATTCCATTGTCGCTTTGACCATTGAACCTGTTCTGTATTTTGATGTACAGCAACCAAATATCCATGGAGTTTACTGAAGGAAGCAGAGGCATCTACAGACCCATCAGGGTATGTGAGAGTGTTTTTTTACTGGAGTTAGACTGTAAACATGTTCAGATGGAGTTAAGCCTCTGAATAACAACCTAATGAGCAACATTATCTTATGTCCTTCACAGGTGTTGTTTGACACCCATATATGAGCGGGCTCTGCAGACCTGCTGGCACACGGGCTCTTACAAGTCTCAGGTAAGACCCCCTATAGTTTTCATGTCTACACCAACAGTAAAGCAGCAGGTAAAGTCTCACACACTGTGTCTCGTACTTTAACATAAAGACATGTGATCTCTTGTATGTTGTTCAGATCGCACTGGTGACTGAACTCTTGAGGCTTCAGCAGAAAAAGCAGCTCCCATCTGAGGTGACTGCTGAAGATATGGCTGAGCTGCTGGTGGAGCAGAGCAAAAGCACGCTGAGAGTGCAGTGAGTTACTGACACACACACACACACACACACACACACACAGTCCAGCACTACACCTGACCGTATCTCTGCTCATGTCCCACCACTCTGTCTGTAATGAGGAAGAGGGGAACAGTGAAGATGAAGCTTGTGTTTTCTTTCTGTTTGAAGGCTCTGGGAGTTCGAACTGGAGGACTTTGATGAGGCCGAGGCCAGGCCTCTTCTCAAGCTGGTAAGACCACAATCCCGAACAGACTCAGCAGTAGTTTGGAGTCAGCTGTTACACGACACTTGATTTATTCCGTGAAAGTGTCAGATCTGCTCATCATATCTGACTCCTTGTTTCAGGCGTGGGAGGTGAACACCAGAATGAAGATGAGGGACATTGAGTTTGAAGCCAGAAGGCTGCTCGACTCACCGGAGGCTGCCCCTCCTCAGTTTCAGTGAGTCATATTTCACTCACATTTATTATCAGTTCAAGTACAGTGGTTGTGGTGTCTCTATGGTGTTCTTGGAGTAGTTAAAACTAACTTTGAATGACTGTAACCTACAGACATCCCAAGATCATCAGCCAGGCTCAGATGTACGCCAGGTGTCTGACAGAGCAGCAGCAGGAGGCCCCCAGCTCCAGACAGCTCGGCCCACGGGAGGTGGTGGTGGAGGTGGTCAGAATCAAGATAACAGCATCGTCTTCTTTTCCACGGATGTATAAAGTAAACTTTTTGCGGTACTACTACAATATACACTAGTTTTGAGGTAAGTCTCGTTTGCTGCCAACGGCCTAATCTGCTGTTTAGCTAACTTAACGTTAGGTAACTAGTTGCTAAAGTAGCGTTAACTTGCCAAATCAAGTTGATAGTCAAGTTGTGTCGTGATAAATTTTTCCTAACGTTACCCCATCAAATCTTTCCCAACCTGTTTATAATGGAAAGCCTGCCAGCTTCTTAGCATGCCAACTAACGTTAACTTCAGTGAATTGTGTATTACAACCATACAGTCTATGAGCACAACATTACAGTTTAGAATTAAAATCATTTTGCGGAGTTAAGGCTAACTCCCACTGCATCCGTATTGTTATCCGATTTTAATGTCCGTCATTGTCGTAATTTACGAGGGAAATGAAAACGTAAGGAAGAACCGGCTCTGGCGGATCATTTAACCTTGACGGATGCAGTTGGGGTTAGCCTCAACAAACTTTTATGATCATGAAAAAGGAGGCCATGAAGCCAGCTGATAATATTCAGCAGGAACAAGAGACAAAGAGTCAGAGAGAGAAGGATGGAGTTTGACTGCCAGCCATCTACAAGTGCTGCAGAGAAAAGGGTGGAAGTGGTAGAGGAGGAAACTGGGGCAAGAAAGAGGCACATTGCTAAGCAGCGAAAACGAGCACTTGAAAGACTTGTACAGGCCAAAAGACTGAAAAAAAATGCTCCATTTACATGTTAAAATCACAAAAAATTCTTCTTGGGGGACGATGCCCCCAGACCCCCCCTACAGGGGTTGAGTTTACAAACATGTCACCTTTTTCACCTCTTGGGAGTTTGCAGGTCTGATATTAATATCTTAATCACCTTACCTTAATCAATATGTTTGGACTTTCAGGATTTGGCAGCAGGTTATCCTGTCAGTCTCTGATTGAATTATAGAAAAAAATATATGTGTGTTGATGAATTATAGCATTAAGGGTAAATGTAGCTTAAATGTAGCCAAAGCTAAATCACTGCGTGTGAGCCTCAGTAAATCTTCAGCCTTGACCTCTGAAAACATGATATATTTGTCAGTGGCATAGCACTGGTCAATAAACTTTCTCAATCGCCCCATTTTTCAAACATATGACTTTAGACTTTTCTATAAATTCTCATTAGTTTAGTGTAATATTGAAAATGAAACATGTCATTTCTAACATCAAGTCTCAAATAATTTTAATATGATTTTGTAGCACTCAGCAAGCTTATATTTTTAACAGTATTGTTCTCATTGGATGGATTAGTGACCGACTGGAAAAGTACTTAGAGCCTTTTTGACATAGTACAGTCTTTCCACATATTATACGTGTAAAATTATATGGTGTATACATTTTAACATGCATTCATGATTGTTCTTATTTATCATTTTGGCAGTTAACAATAACCGAACACATCTGACTGGGGAAAAATAAAGGCAGTGAGTTTCAGAGAGCCAGCCAGTGCCAAGGGAGACGAGCTCTGGAGGTTTATCGAGATTCCAACTTCTGTACAGACTCGCTTCAACGCGCTGTCACTTGGCACTAGCACATTCTTAATTGATGCTGAACATCTTTTTTCCATATCCTGTGATTTACTCTACACATTATTAACAGAATAATTCTCTCTGTTCCTTTGGTAATTTCTCCTCAAAATACCCTGAAGGTCTTCTGTAACATTGATTTAAATGTCATATCCAATATATCCAATTTATTCCCAGATTTATCTTGACTTGTAGAACTCCAGTGGTACATGTTGCAGTGATTCATCAGGCAGTAAGGGAGACTTTGAAATTGCTGTAATCAAAAGGGGAACACAAAAATTAGTACTGAAACGCCTCAGGAAGAATACTCATGTGATTTCAATCATGCTAAAACTCTGTTTTGAGAATTCATTATTGCAGTGCCTGTACAATAACACACTGATAACGACGAATGACTTACAACTCCTTGCTCAATTACACAGTGTTAAACACAGTTTAAGGGACTGTGTGCACATTTTAGGGGGAGATGACAGAAAAGAGGAAGTACTATAGACTTACAATTTTGTTGTGGTGAGGGTTGTGTGAAATTACTAAACAGTCCATTGCAGGCACCTTAATCATGTGCAACCAACACCAAGCTGTTACAAAATTCCTTAAAAAAACTTTTATAGCACAGTATTTTAACAGTTAATGCATTGTACTTTTATTAATCAGTTTTTAATTGTGATATAACATGATACAGAAGAATCTTTACACATGTAAACAAGATTACAATAGATCTACAACATGTGGTACAGTATGTCAGTCAGTTTGAAAGGAGTGTATTGTGCTCCTACTGTAGAGGTCTACTGATGGGAAGCCAGGTGAAGTTGGCATCATTTGATTTAATGAAGAGTGTCAGTCAGTCAGATCAAAGTATCATTGTCATGCCACTGTAAGACTAAATGTTCAGACTTCTGGAAAAATTGTGAATGAGAGCCAATTGCACTCTGGCGTCAGCCAAAGAATCACACAATAGAAAGCGTAGGTCGGCCACCCTGTCCACATGTTGAAGTGTCCTTGGGCAAGACACTGAACCCCAAATTGCTCCAGATCAGCCATTCTCAACCAGTGGGCCGGGGCCCAATGGTGGGTCTCAGAGCGCCATCTAGTGGGCCGTAGAGGCAGTGGTACTGTCAAATGGTGAGATTAAAATAATTTATTTTATTTACAAAGCTAGTTATTTTTACATCCAAATGTGCTCAAGAATTCACATAAATGACAAAGAAATAAACATTTTCAATGACCAGTTAGGTTTGAATATCACCAGCCAGTCACCACACATCAGCAGCTTGAGACAAACGTGTTTTGCTGCTGTTAGCTAGCTAATGTTCCCTAATGTAACGTTCAGTTGCAGCGACACAAAATGGATCTGTTTTTTAAATGAAAAAGTGATGTGGGAGACAACCCTGCGGCAGTAAAAGCTCCAAAGCGTGTGGTGAGGAAATATGACCCTGGTTTCATTCAATCTGGAATCATAATGACAGCACAGTGTGTTGAATGTGATGAAATCCTGTGAAATGAGACGCTAAAACCATTGAAGCTCCAGAGACACTTAAACACAAAGCACCCAGGATGTTATGTATTTTTTCTCATTTATTTGGGAAGGTGGTCCTTGGAAATGTTTTAACAATCAGAAGTGGGCCTGAAGTTACAAAAGGTTGAGAACCCCTGCTCCAGATGGTTGGCCAGCTCACTGCCATCGGTGTGAGAGTGTGTGCGTGAATGGGTGACTGAGTGGCAAAAACCTTGTCAAGCGTTTTAGATAAAAGCGCTATATAAATGTAGCCATTTACCTTTGGTGTGTTGCTACAGGCATCAGCTACTGTGCTTTTGTAAGACTTAGCTAGCAATGATGGAGGATAAACATGGAGTTTTGTGGAAAATCAACTGCACAACCGAAAATAGGATCTAGTGGGAGGCCCAGCAACTTGGAAACTGGACAAGATAAAGGAGTCAGGACGCTTGAGGACAGGAGATACTTACACTCATTATATCAGTGGAGTCCTCTGTTGTGGACCCTAACATCCACTGGGAAATTATCTAAAATGGTTATTAAACACTTGACGCCATGAAGGACAGGAGAATGGTCCTCCCATAAAAGATGAGACAAATGTAGACACACACACCTCTGTGGTTGCTCTATAGCTTTAAAAGAGTACTCCACCGATTTAGCATTGCAATGCTAAAACATTGTTGGAGTCATGATAGACAGTTTTAAAAAAAAAGGATCAAAATCGATGCAAAAGAACCACAGATGGCGTCTTATTTATCCTTTATTCTTCTTTCTTGTCAAAACCTGGCACCTACATTACCCACAATGCAAGTTGATCCAACAGTTTGTTTGGAGTTTTGGGTGTTATGCTAGTTGTGTAGCCTCGAGCCACTAGCCTCAAGCAGGGCTGCAGAGGTCTAGTAAGCTCACTTCTTTAAAACTCCACACCCCCAGATTTCTTTTCATTTTCAAACTTGTAGTCTTCAGATCCAGCCAACGCTGACTCAAGTGATGTCACATGAGGCAATATATCAGATTTCACACAGCCCCCTCTGGAGCCCCTTTTTCACATATGCAGTAGAACTCTCCAAGACAAAAAAGAATAAAAAAATTGGAGAGATTTTTTTTCATTCAAAGAAAGCGTTGGATTAGTAAAGATAGTTATCTATTCTCTTTTCTCCAAAGCGAGTATGCGCTTTAACACAGTATATGTGAAAACACAGTGACCAGAGGATGTTGTAGCTTGCTTTAGCTTGGTTTTGAGTGACTGCATTGATGTTGATCTTTATTAGATAAATGACTAGAAATGCATGAGAAAGGAGGGCCAAACTTAACGGAAGCACTCTGGCAGCAGATATATCAAGAGGAATGATAGGCGAGCCAAATGAAAAGCATCTGGATGTGTGTGAGAGATAGTGTGCCTACCTTCAGCAGACACGATAGAGGGCAGAGAGATATCAACAGCTTGGCCTATTATCTGGTCTAATGGAGGCCCTTCTGTTAGAAACAAAAGCCCTCGGTTGTTTTGCATCAGCTCTTCTGATGATTGGCCGACGTTCGTCCCACGTCGATGGAGTCAATTAAAAGCTCCATCCGTCAAGCGGCTCCGGCTGCCTGATGCCGAGCCTTAGTGGAAAATACACACACTGTCGCTCATTCACCAATTTACTGTCATGGGTGCCTTCTTTTTCTTTCTTTATTTTCTTCCTTTCCGTCTGTCTTTCCTTCTTCCTTTCTTACTTTCTTTCTTTTCCTTTTTTCTCCTTCTGTCTAAGTCACCATGCCAGGCTTCTAAAAGCAATTTCATCCTTCCTGTGCTGCCACGCTCTGTGTACACAATTTCCTATTGTTTGGTTTCAAGTGTAATTTCTAAATTTTCAATATGAACTGAATATATTGGAAATATACAGGGTGTGGTATATTTAAAATATGAATACAAATTGGTCTTATAACTAAATATGAAATTGCAGTCGCCACGGTGTATTATATATTAAGGAGGTATTTAATGAAAATAGGAGCTATAACAATGAGCTGATAAAAAAAAAATCACATCCACATATTTGTCTTTCTCCCTAATAGGATTAGGATTTTTCCTGCCAGCTCCTGCCAGTCTTCATCCTGGTGTTGGCACACTACACTATATAAAATAGTATGTCCTAACACACACTCCTCCACACACAAATACACACACACTTGTGGTGGTTAACTACGTATCTGAATAATATACTAAATTGTGTTACTTGCTGACGTCTAACTTTAACAAAAGATATACAGAAAAAACTAGTTATAGGAGATTAGGCTAAGTGTGAAATGGTTGCTTGATATTTTAGTGTTGACTGGCTGCTGTTTTAAAACCAGCTTTCCCTTATATAGCTGCCTTCCTCCATTATTTCTCTATTCCTTTGGCCTCTCTTTAGAGGGCAGTGTTACTGTAAACAATGTGCAACACATTGAAGTTTCATTTGCAACTTTAGCAATCAACAGTCACCTTGATTTGAGAAGGAATCTCAACTCTTACTTAAAAAAATGAGGGTCAAGGTCATGAGCAAAAGAAATTTCCCTGTGCAAATAGCTTGCTTTAGAGCATTTATTTTGGCCTTTTGATCTGCATCCACATGCAGTTTTGACTTTACAGCCATTTGTGAGCACAGTTTCCACAGTAAGCTTTAAAGCTGCTGTAATCAGTAATTTTATATTAACAATGGATATAATGACTCTGTGTAATGTGAAGGGGGTCACTTGTAGTGATGAACCCACAGAGAATTATCACCCCACTCTGCAGTTCCCCTCAGCTCTACAGTGTCTTAGCATTTTCCAGTTCATCGTTTAGTTTTTAAAGCCCACTTACAGTTTTGCTTCACTCTCACTGTTCTCATCAACCTTGTTGTCACATGCAGCAGGCAGCTGTTTCCAGCAAAAAAAGCTCTAAAAACCCACTGTATGCTACCTGCCCAGCACCAAATCATGCTCAAACAAATTTAGTGACTCGCTGGTGAAGAAAGCATTTAGCTGCTAAAGAATAGGTCTTTCCCTCAGGATTTGGTAGAGACCAAAAACAGAGATAAAAGATAGTGAATATTGGACATTCATCCAATGATTTTGGATGTTACTCTGTGTCTGCTGGTTGTGTAGGTAACTGTTTGCTAACACTTTGCCATATCAACTTAAAAGGTGGTAATATGTCAGTGTTGTGTGCTGCCCCCAAGTGGCCAAGAAATGCAGGTTTGGGTCTGGTTTACGCAAATTACAAAAAAAACATGTTTTAGAGATTCAAATCTTACCGCTCCCCAGATGCAAGAAGTTAGCCTCTATATCTGCAAGAGGTAATAGCTCCCTTTCTAGAGCTCCCAAAAGATAATTAAGCTATTTTTTGAGGTAACTACCCCATCTCTGAACTAATCATTCGACGCTGGTTAATTGGCATACTTTTGACAGTCTCTTTACTTTAGTCTCTTACAAAGTATTTAAATATCTTCTGCATATACCTTTATTGAGAGTTACTTAAGAACTACTACTTAACTATTCATTATATTAATATATTATTCATATTAACTAGTTTCTTGGTAACTACTGTACTAAGGATTGTGTGTACCTGAGCACCTGAGTGTTGTCCTTATTTTAATCACACTTGAATAACTATGAAGCCGTTAATTAAGTAGAGCATAGGCTACGTGTTTTCTAAATGATGCCTGACTTTTGTGAGACAAAAACAGGAACATGTTTCTCTAGTGATAGTGAATGTTACTTTTTAACCCAAAAGGACCCAATGTAATCTAACAAACTACTCCCAAAAGCAAACCTGTGAAAGTAATTCTTCCTTTTCACTTACAAGTGAGGAGATATTTGATTTGATCTGTAATAACTGTTAATTGATTGTTTAGTGAGAAGACTGTCACCCGGTAAGCAAGAAGGGCCAATTATCAAAAGGAAAGATATAAAACACAGTCGTCTGGGTGTTTCTCTGGGTGTTGTTTACCACGAACAATTGAGCGAAACAGTTGTAAAGCAAGAGTCCCTCTTCACTATCTGGCAAAGAAACAATCCAAAGATAAGATAATAAAAAAACTCAAATTAAGTGCAGATTAGAGAAAAAATTTAACCAAATCAAATTGAAGATTTAATGTGCCACAAAACCTAATATCATTTGCTAGAAAAACTGATTACTTATTTAGGTTAAATGATCTGGAAACACCTAATGAACAAGTTGGATTTGAGAAGACAGTGCTGTGAAATAATTCTCACCCTACTTAACACTTACGACTTGCTGATGGGGTCTAAATTGAGTGTGTCAGGCCTATTCATCTTGACCGCCCCCCATCATTTCCTGAAAGCTACGAGCCGCATTGATTAAGTTCAACAATAGCTTGGCTCGCACACAGCCTGAGAAATGGAGGGGGTGCCTTAGAGCCAAAGTAATTGCATATATTCAAAGTAAAGACGCTTTTGAGCAAGAAATTTTGTCTCTAATGAATCAAACTTAATAGAATGATATGATCAGTTTAGCGTTAATGGCTGTTTACAAAGTCAGTGAGCATGATAGTGGAAATGGCATGAGAGGAGGGAGGTACTGTGGATTACTTTACAACATTATTATTGTACAATATTAGTGTTATTAGTAGTGGTAGTGTCAGGTATTTTTGGCTCTATGGATGGCAATGGCAGTCAGTCGGTCTGCTGGTCAAATAGTTAGGTTTGGTTAGTACTTTAGTTGTTGAGTGAAATATCTCAACAACTATTGAACAGCAAGCCGTCTTGACAGTGCTGACCTTTGAGGGGAGGGAGAGCCAGAGAGTCAGAAATAGAGGAAGCTATCGTAGCTTATCAGCTGGGTTGCACCATTTACTTGTCCTTAACCTCCTCTGCTCCACAAACAGGAATGGTCTGCAGACAGTTTTTTTGAATAAACAGTGTGAACTTATTGTCCCATTAGCGACAGAGCTAAGCTAACAAGGTAACAAGTTTGCCTAGCAAGCTTGTTAGCTCGGAGAGCCTTATTTTCCCTCTTCAATAACTTTTTATTGAATAAAACGGTGTACAACGGTTGAAAAAAATGCCTGAAGTAAACAGATCAGTAGAGAGAAACTACAGAGAAGTTCCAGGAGCTATTGTGACTGACTAGCGCAAGCCTGACAAGGCCAGAACCTTTGTTGTGGTTCCAATGTCCACTGGAGGTTCCTCAAGCAGTCTGTTCTTCAGCGATCACATTTCCAATATTGTAGCGTCACCAGCATTTTTTGTGCTTCACAACCATATTAAAAAAAACATGTTTTCAGCACATTTATGATCGATGTGGTAACAGAAACTTTGTGGCTGTACTTTACCTATTATTACTGTATACTGCATGTTTTTATTGTATCTGTATTTCCTGAATACTGTATATTAGCAGAAGAAAAACTAGAAAAATTACTTTTGATGTTTGCACATAAAGTTAATTATAAATTAAATACATTGTTAAACATTAATTTCATGTCAATTGTCAATAAATATAGGCATTTAAATAGATCACAGATGTTGATGTAAACATGTGAAATGACAAATGTCTAATTTGTATTGTAGTGACCTCTGTGACCATACATCTAACACTAACCGACATGCTTGGATGCATGGTGTTGAATTGTTACCCCAAATTGATGAATTATATATTGATGGCTAAAAATGACACGAGAGATAGTATTTAAATTTTTATTTTTCATTTTTTGTTTACAGTGGCTTGGTTGGACTACAATAGTCACCTCCCAGTGCCCGAGACATAAACTATAAACCACACCAGGAGGGAAATAGGTAGCCTCTAATAGCTTTCTAGTCAATGAAATTACCTTTAGCCACATCATCCATTTCTTCCACTGAAACAACAGCAATCACAATATCTTTACAACCACAGTTCACATTCGCTCTTTGTTACTTCAGTTTTGTTAGTTTACACTGGATAATTAGGAGGTTTTTGTCAAAACTTTGTTTACAATGCTTCACCACCACCACAAAACTAGTGGTGGTGGTGATCCATTATCTTTGGAAAGCCCACATTTCTCTTAAGCAGAAAGTTTTTGTTCATTTCCATTAGTCTCCAGTGAGTTAGATGATCGTCCTCTATATGTTTGTATTCACTAGTCGTGCTTTTTGAGAGACAGTCACATCCATTACAGAATATCTTAGTCTGTAATCACAATCCATTTAGTTTGACAATTAACCAGTCCCATTGACCTGTCCTTTCTATTATGGAGCACTGCCCTGCATTAGCCTCTCTGCATCTGTAAACATTAACCTTTGCTGCTATTATTACACATGCTAATCCAGTTAGCTGACTGCCATCGACATCCGCCCTCTCATTTTGCTTACTGATTTACTTACTCTCTCTCTCTCTCTCTCTCTCTCTCTCTCTCTCTCCACTTCAGCATGCAGGTCGTTGGTTTGGAGCTCAGAAAGACATCATTTGATAGCCTCTGGGCTGTGCTTATCTACTCCAGGGTCATCAGACAATATTTCTCTCTGTTATCTTCACGCCCTCGATCAATCCATCCATCTAGGCAGCTCACTCACAAACTCATCACTTACTCCAGATGATACAGTGAAAATAGGCGATCTCTCACAGGAAAAAGTGCTTCTTTTGGGGACAAACAATATTACTTTATGACATGTTGTGCATTAACTTGATTTTTTATTTTGTTAGTGTTGGTTAAGAGCAGGAGGCCAGAAGGTGTGTACAGAGACAGTCTTTGTATCGGAGATCTCATCTCCAATGTCCGTGAGTATTTGCCCTGCTGAGATGTCCTTGTGCAAGGCTCTTAATCCTCTTAAATCCATGTAAACTGAATTGAAGATTTTACAATATGGAAAGGTTTGCACTCTTGAGTTCAAGAGTTCATCCAAGTAGAAGTGTCAGGTATGTGTAGCCAAAAAGAACAGTCCCATCATATAGAAAAAGGCCTGCGCTCTAAAAAAAAATCCAACAGGAGGCTCTTCAGATGCAAAAAACGATAAAGCTGAGAGGAGCATAGCCATTTCACCAAAAAATATCTGTGAGTTTTAGGTTTTAGGGATGGCAATACCAGGTCATCAGATCAAAATGTGTCAAATACTTGTCTACAAAACTAATGACATCATCATCAGCTGTACTTTGTGTTTAGTGCTAATTGGCAAATGTTAGCATGCTAACACGCTACATTAAGATGGTTAACATGGTAAAGATTCTATTACTTAGCATCAGCATGTTAGCATTGCCATTGTGAGCATGTTAGCATGCTGATGTTAGCATTTGGCTCAAAGCATCGCTGTGCCTAAGTACAGCCTCTTAGAGCTCACATGGCTGTGACTCTTCATAACTTTGTTTGGCATTGGGCAAATTATTTTGTTGGATTGAAACAAAATGTACAACCTGTTGCTTTCTTTCTTTTCTGAGAATTATGAGTCTTCTTCCAAACGATCAAATGTCCACACTATGTGTCCAAAGGAACAAACCGACAAGCTATAACTTATATCTTTAACACTAGCTTCTTGGCTAACTCATATATCAGTTGAAACACAGGGTGACAAGACGATGGGAGAGAAAGCAGTTTAAATTGAGTGATAGCATGCAAACATGCTAAACTAAGATGCTTAAAATTGTCAACATTATACTTGCATCAGTGTGTTAACAATGTCATTGTGAACATTAGCATTTAACTCAAAGCATCACTGTGCCTAAATACAGTCTTATTCATCTAAGTAAACATTATGCTAGAGAATTTCACACAAGTGTCTACCCAACTTTTCAAGAAAAAGCACATATGATATTTCACAGGTAAAATGTCTGAAAACCACATGTGAAATACTTTCACATGTCATAAACCATAGCCTATGTTCATTTATATGTAATAGGTTTCACATGTATTACAGTTGGACATTTTTACATGTAAAGTCTTACATTTGACATCTGCCTGTATATGAATTTTCACATGTGAAACATTGTTCCACATGTGAAAAATAAATGCATTTTTGTATGGGTAACTTGGAAAACCATGTTTACTTCATACTTTTGCACCCGAAAATATAGAATTCTCATGTTCAGATAACCAGATTTCCTTCACAAAGAGACTGGATGCAGATGAATGTGAAAGATGTAACTAATCCACTCTGAAAAAAATTGAAACGTTCTCAGAAAAAAGTGCTGCCATTATCAGACAAGGACCAGTAAATAGGAGCCTTAAAAGTAGTTTTATGGTCAACATGATTCAGGAAAAGCAAGTGGCTTACTCACTCACTCACTCAAGCCTGACCCTATTTCCCATCCACTGTCCCTTTGCTGTTGACGTTGAACCTTCCCTCCCTCTGCTGAGTGGATTCAGTCCTCTCACTCACTCAGTCTGAGATAAAAATCAATGCTCTCCCACAGAGCTGTAATCAATAGCTCGGCTTCCGCTACGGAGCCAGAGAGGGCTACAGGGAGCTCTCTTATTATCTGTGTTTGCGACAGTTCTTTTTCTGTGATGGTTGTACATCTTGATTGACCAAAACTATTACCGTCATTTTAACTCAACCAGAGTGTTAAATAAATAGATAAGCTAGTTTTGTTCTGAAGTGCTGGTTCTCAGACTTAAAAGCAATATTTAGACACAATGTCGTAAAGGGACAAACTACAGTTGTTTGCACTACTTCACACTCCACCAAAATTTGAATTGCCAAATGTCATTTCAAATTTTAAGCAGCACCAAAATGTTTGCCCATTTCAGTGAATAGCAAACAATAGTATGATTACACATGGCATCAGGGTGAGATATGGCTATTGAATAATTCAATTTCAGGGTAATGTGTGAATGGTAGAATGACTAAATGTGTACTGTTACAGGGAAAAATAATGAATGAATGTTGGAGGTAAACTACAGTCGCTCTATATTAGCCATGCTCCCTTTTTTAAATTTCTATTTTACTTGGAGCATTCTGGTTTGGACATAGGTTTGCAGAAGGTGAAGTGTTTTGTTTTGTATTTGTTGCTACATTGTCAGACAATGCTCACAAAGTATGAGCTGTGTGAAGAATTTACAACGAGAGTCTACAGTCATGCTACAGTAGCAGCACTGTGAGGCTGCACGGCGGAGCTTTGAGATAAATGTAGCGTTGCCACCTTCAATGTGGAAAAATAAGGGACACCTTGCCAGCGGCCCCATGCCGCCGCTTTTGAATGTCTTACACTTCGTTTCCTGCATTCTGGTGAATTTTTATAAAAATGTATATGTAATGCATTATAATATGTGCTTTTTATGCATACATTTCAAAGTCCTCTGCTGCTCTCAACATGAATCTGAAGGAAATAAAGAGTAAAGCACAGTTGCATCAGTTATATTAAGGATTATATTATTAAAACATCAGATCATAGACATGGGCAAAATGTTTGGTCTGTCTGCTGGAGGTTTTCGCCATCATTTGAAAAAAAACGCGTCTGAGTCTCTGTAACCAGGGCAACGATGACGTTGAGTGACAGACATCTTACCTGTCATTCTTTTCCGCAAATTCTGATTTAATACTTCTCCGCTGTGTCTCGTGAAGCTCTTTTGTTTTTATTATTTCTCATGTCATTCCAAGCATGTGAAACCATAATGTATGCATTAGAGTACGATGTGCACGAAAATACAAATCACGTCCTGTATTGATTCAGTAAGGGAGAGCGCATTTTAGTTTTCAATACGGGACAATCCCGGGACGGGAGGCACCGCTAGCTAAATGCCAAAGTCAGCACGCTGACATGCTCACAGTGATAATGCTAACATGCTGATGTTTAGCAGGTATAATGTTTACCATGTTCAGTATCTTAGTTTAGCATCCCAACATTTGCTAATTAGCACTAAACACAAAGCACAGCTGAGGCGAATGCCAGTGTCTATCACATAGTTGTTGAGATATTTCAGTCTGGACCAAAGCAGTGCATCAACCACCATCCATAGAACCATGGCGCTATCGTGGCTAAAAATCAGTTGAGGCTTGACGCTTGTTGAAAATAATCCTCTGTTCTCATTTGTACATGGATTTTATGGATGTGTCTGCAATGCTGCATGAGTGAAAAGCTTCCTGTATTGTGGTCATGTAACTGTATTACGCCTGTAGTAAGTGCACATATAGTACAGTCATTCTCGTTTATTCAGATGCACCTATATTGTACATCCTGTGCTTTATCTTTCCTGCTGCCGGCTGAATGTCTTCTGCTAGCCCAGCAGTCCTGCATGAGTAACACAGACATGATGAAAACAACAAGAGATACAAAATACAGTCTCCTCAGTGCTTTTCACATCACAGCTGGGTTCCTGCAGCTGTACTGTTTGTGTCTGAAGTTTTCCAAAGCAGAAGAAAAACTCTGGTAAGCATAAAAGCCTTTTCAATGCACGTGGTGTACTCAGAGCATGATCTTGAGTAGTGAATTCTCTGTTTCTGTTCAAACTGTATGTAAAGCCAGATAGGTCCCTGAATATAGCACTTTTATAATATGCTCTGGATGACAATATTAAATTAATTTTTGCGTTTATCCTTTGGACTAAAACTACCTGTTATGTTCTGTTGTTTTTTGGGGAGGTTTTGGCCGTTTTACACTGAAGTATCATGATCTGTAATCTTTGTTTTGGTTTCCTGTTTTATTTTGAAGTCTTGTCTCTTGTTTCCTGGGGAAGCGTAATATCATGTAACTATGTGACCAGTGCTTTCCACAAGGATATGGAGTAGCCAGCCAGTGGGGAAAATTAGCCAACTGCTTTTCCCCATGCATGCCCCCCTGGAGAAAATATTTGCCCCCCCCCAAAACTCTTTGGATCTAGACGATTCACACAAGTCAACCCAAACTCACGTGAAAAAAGCAACATTCGCCATCCGTTTGTGTGAAGAAATGGTCCAATTTAGGTCACATTTCTGAAGATATCAAATTGTTGATATACTTATATTTACTGATAACAGCTATATAGTTGCCTATTCATTGTAATATAACAAACTCTGGGTAAATCACGTCTTTCTCAGTGAAGTCACTTCTGCAGTGCAACTTCTGTTTTAAAGATTTTTTTTTATTTATTTTTTTTTTAAATAATCCAAGGGTGTGGAGTTAGGAGTTTACCAGACCTCTGTAGCTCGCTCCTCATCTCTGCTTGAGGCTAGCGGCTCAGAGCTACATTAGCCGCTACTAGCATAATGCCCCTGAATCTCTGACCGAAGTGTGGAGTACTCTGTGAACCATTAGACCCCCGCGGCGCCCCCTGCATCACAACGTTACATCACAGGTGACCTAATACTTAATTGTTTAACCAATAAGCAAGTTTGTGGGCCAATAGCAGATGTTTTTGTGATGACTTGACACTCTTCCTGGTTATATACGATTAACCTGTGCAATTGCTAACTTAACCTCATAATATTCAGTATAGCAATTATTTGGTAAGCAATACTTTCGGGAACTTTTACTTAGGGATGGAAGTAACAAATTATTTACACTCGTAACGTATCGGTTTTTAAACAGTACAACAATGCAATATAATAATTATATCATTATGGGTATAGGTAAGTATTATTGTACCTCGGTATAGTTTAAAAAAAGGTTGCAGTTACCTTAATCACTGCTTTAGGTCTGGCAAGCGAGCTAAATGCTAAAATGCTCATGGTGCATCCTCCAGCGGTGACTTCTGCGTTCACTTATGAACCTTTACTTTCACGGAGGTGTGTGAGACCTTTCTGCTGTTTGACTGTTAATCCCTCTCACAGCTGTGACTGCAGAGTGCTCATTCAGTTCAAAAATGTTTGAAAGCTTTGAGGAGTGCAGCGGGACAGACAGGTTGAGTGGACTGGATATATTATGCTTTGGGAGTGATGCAGGCGAAGAAGTCCAACCTACAGAGCAGATTGAGGAGGACTTCGCAGTGCTCAGGACTCAGGTGAGTGCCACAACAAACTCACTGTGGAGGAGGACAACATCAACGTTGCTAGGCAATGTAGCACATGCTTTTTGACACAAGTAATTTTACTTGTAGCAAAATGTATTTAAAGTAACAGTATTTTTACTTGAGTAAAATATTCCAGTGTACTTTCTATCCCTGCTTTTACTTTAGAAAAAGACAAATCCAGTTTGAATTGGGATTGAATGAACAGTATTTTAAGACGGCTTGGATGAATAAGTGAAGTGAAGAAAATCATCATAAGAGTGTGCATAAAAATGTCTTACAATAGGTTTTTAACTTACATGGCCTCTACTATTCCTGCAATAAAAGACGCTTCAGTTTGCCATTGTTGTTGAACAAGGTTCATTTTGCTCTATTCTCCACTTTAGATATGGCTCTTGTGCATTTGTATTCCTGAATTTCAGGAAATTAAACAGAATGAAACTTTAATGATCAGCCTCAAGAAATGTATTGGAATGAATCTTTCCTAATAGAAACTGTTAATTAACCCCTAAAAATGTCAGACAGCTTTACAAGCAAACGCAGAATGATGTCTTATCTGTCTTTCACAATGAACAGCAATAATATTTTAATTATCTCTCCTTTTTGCTGTGAACAAAGTCTTACCAGTCCGTAAAAGACATGGGAATGTTATCTAAGTAAAACACACTTTGCACAATGATGCAACTGAGAACCAGAGGTAGGCTTTTTTTCAGTGTAAAGAATTGACATTCCCACCTGTTCCCTAGATATTTCAAATATTACATTCTTTATGTATTCCTAGATGTTTCAAGTAACAGAGAATTTGTGGGTGTTTAATGAAATATCAGAAGGAAGAAAAAGAGGAGGGCCACAGAGAAGAAAGAGAAAGCAGCGCTGCTGTCAAACTCATAACTTTGCTTCTACACAAAGACAGTTAATTAAGGACGTGGTTTTGAAGTAAAATGTCCTCATTACTGTGGAAAAAGTTGTTGGTTTATTTCCATCTTTTCTCTTTAAATCTGTTTCTCTTTATTTTTTCATCAGCGCGTAACTCGCTCACTCACTGTTCTTGTGTTGTTGGTGGGTTTTTTTCCAGTGTGTGCATGGATTCATTGCTCATCCACCCAATTTAAACTGATTTCTCCCCCATCAACTTGCCACCTCGAGTTTCAGCTGATAGCTTTATGCGAGCTAGCCTACGAGTTAGTGTCACAGTAGATAAACTGCAAGTTTTGGTTTGGCAGCCTACGATTGTTTCTCTGGAGATGTAAAATGAATCTGACTTTTGATTGTTTAGAAGATCGTTCTCAGAAAAGGAAGAAAGTAAACAGCTTGCAGAGTTCGTTTCCATCCAATGAAATCATTTGCCCAAAGCCCAATGATTTATGGTGTCTTATTTGTTTAACTACACTAAGAGTCTACAGCCATGTTGGCGGGTCTATACTTACGCACAGTGATGCTTTATGCTTAATGATAATGTCAGCATGCTCACAATAGAGTTGCAAAAGTGGGCAGAATCGCTGGTTTCCGGAAGTGTTTTTCCGCATTCTATATTCCCATTTCAAGTACTATTTCTTAAGGCCAGTTCAGACCAAATATTCGCGACAAGACGAGTTGAAACTACTTGCAATGCGCCGGTCTGCAACTTTCTGAAACCTGCCAGTTTACACCAGTGCAATCTCTGTACTTCTGTTCTATCTGCCGGCATTTCAGCCTTTTTTTGTAGCTGGGTATAATTTGTAGCGTCTTAAAATATGAATGAGAATAGTGATAGTGAGTTACTGGCTACAGTTGCATTTCTAGTATTGACGAAACGGCGAAAACAAAAGACAAATAGATGCTGAAACTGGTGACGTGCCTTATGTTCTAAAACCAGCCACTGGCGACTTGACAAGCTGAGTCGCCAGCTTGAGTTGAGATGGACCAGTTCACACCAGTGCAACATTCACCAACGGTTTCGTCTCGTCGCGAGTCTTTGGTCTAAACTGGCCTTTAAAGTGTAACTACACCCTCAAATTCTGCTAGAACCCTCCCTCCCAGCATATTTTAGAAATGTAACACAGGAGTGAGGGAGCAACGACTGTATGAGGCCTTGTGGCTACGTAGTGTGTGATGTCGTGGGGGAGACTGACTGATCACCACTCAGTGTAATAGACCTCAGAGTCTTGTCTATTTCGTCACGGTACCAAACTGAACCAAACTTTGAAATCCAAGCACATACAAGCTGATTTTGAGAAGATAAAGCAGTTTTCTTTAGCCACAATTTAGAATTTTGTTGGAAAAATCACCTTTATTAACATCATGTGATTATGTGTACAGGGGAAAAAATAATAATTTAGTGAGTAGTTCCTAAATGTTACTTAACATAGAAACACAGGACTCTTCCAGTTAATGTAATGATCCTGTAGGTTTATGTCATGTCCACCAGTTTGAATTATTTCAACTTTTCTCTCTGAGAAATTTTTGAGGTTTTGTCCGTCACTTTGGCATGAGGGACGGGTCCAAATACTACGATACCCATGAACCTCAGCAGCTGTTGCCATGGAGAAGAAGCCAGACTTGAATCTGAGCTGTAGCAAATACTGGTGCACGAATTTTAAGTCTGGTGATTGGATGTGTCTTGCTGAAATGCACCTTGGGAGTTGTAGTTAGCTTCACAACCGGGAGAGTGACAATGCTAACATTCTTATGTTTAGCAGGTTATATTAACCATGTTCACTATCTTATAATTTAGCATGCTAACGTTTTCTAATAAGCACTAAAGTTGCAGCTAAGTACAGCTGAGGCTGATGAGAATGTCATTAGTTTTGCAGGTGTTTGGTCATAAACTTAAGTTTTGGATAAATAAAAATTTTGACCTGCAGATGACGCTAGATGGAAAGTCAGGGGATCACCAAAGTTTATTATAGATTACAATTCATCCTGTGGGGAACATGAATCTTTGTACAAAATTTCATGTAAATCCATCCAATAGTTGTTATTGTTATTGATATTTCAGTCGGGAGCAAAGTGGCGGGCCGACAGCCTCCTAAAAGTGAGAGTATTACCAGAGACGAATCTTTGCAGTGAGTGTAAATGTCCGAGATCATAACACAAAATGTATGAAAGCAAAATGTTGCCAGAATGAAAAGGATGAATTCAGCCTTATCAGCAAGCAGAGATTAGCCTGACCTCTCCTCTGCTCTCCCCTCAAACGCCACTTTTAACAGCGCCTCTACCAGCACAGTCCTCCAGCAAGAAGAATGTCCACTCTGCAATTATGTGGGCTGATATGGCCGCACAATGATTTTTATTGGTCCAATAACGCTGTGGCTTAATAAGTGTAATCTGTCCGCTAGCCCAAAGGTTAAAGTCTGGCAATAGATCAGTGTCCCACTGCTATATTGCCGATCTGTAATTGCCTTGCTGGTGGCTTAATTGTTGAGGTGTACGTGGAGATCATTTGGAAATGATCCATCACTTAGTACTGTAATAATGAGTTTCCAATGGTTGGCTGAGCTGAAGCACGCTCCTGCGCTCCCCACAGAGGGAGTTGTTGAACCAGAGCATAGCACTGTGTGGTGAGGTGCGGCAGAGTGGAATCGTAAGAGTGTGACTATGTGTGTGAAGGGGATTGTAGGTTGGGTTTGTTTATGTGTGTGCGTGTGAGTATTACTCACTGCACCACTCTTAATCAAACCAGCTCTATCCCCTTGTGTCCTCCAATTTGCAAGTACAAACCTGCATTGCATAGAAATCGGGACACAGCCCGTTCTTAATCCATGAAGCTCACTCATTTTATATAAATCATAATAATATAAATCACTTTATATTATTATGAGAAGAGGTTGAGCTCTCTCTATTCTATCTCCATTTTCTGCCTCTCTTTGCTGTGAACTGTCAAATAAAGCCAAAGTGCCCCTGTCTAAAAAAAAAAGGGACAGCCACTTTAAGCATCCTGCCTCAGGGATGCAGCTTATGATCATTTCTCAGCAGATGCTGGACCCATTCGCCACCACTAAACACCACTTCCACCATTTACCCAGTGGACACACACGGCTCACCAATTTGCAATTTTCATGTTTTAAATGTCAACTTGCAGCTGATTATGCAGTCTGGTGTGCCATTAAAGCATGAATCTCAAAAGAATTTAATGCACTTAGAGTGCAAAGGTTACAAGGTGCTGTTTTTGAAAGGCACCCATTACCATAATAAAGAGCACACAATTTCTATAATCAAACAAGCCTGCTGTCGCCACACGGCCCCTCAGACGACACAGCAGATAATTTGGGCAGTTTGAGCTGAACTTGAGAATTCTGTAATGTCGATTGATGAGCGGCAAAGAAAAACACTCTTTTCTTCTTCTGGAACTTCGTAACGTGACAGTTAATGATGGATGGGATGTCAGGGAAAAAACGACTTGAAAAGCTTAGGGGTGGTTGATAGTAGCTGCTGTCATTGTGAAACATCGCTGTGAGGCTGCGAATCTCGAAAAACCTCTGTATCTGTGGATTTACAATATGAAGTGAGAAAGTTGTCTGGTGTCTTCTCTGACTGAAGCACTTTCCATTTGCTGGATGCTCCCTACAGCAGAGAGCCCGACTGTGGTGAGAGCTGCACTATAATGAGATATGTTGTCTTCTTTTGTCTACAGTGATATATGATAATCACCCCATGTTTTGCTATGTAGAATTAGAAATGTTGTTTATGTAATATTTTCTTTTCACTGTCCCGAAAATACACAATGATTCACTTATTTTATTCAACCAAGCAATGCACTGCATCTGCTGCCTTCACTATATAAAATATATGCCAAGAGGCAATTCCAGAGTGAGCACTAGCTTAAAATAATATGGCACTTCTCATATTTTTCTATCAAAATGTTATTTCCTTCACAGAATGTGTATGTTTTTAGTATAAATATATAACTACATTTGAAATGTTTTATATGAAATAACTGTAATTTCTTTTATATATGCAACATAATTGTATATTTAATATATTTACACGTCTTTGGGCGTGTATCTCTCCCTCTCAGACAATCCAATACGTATCTATATACGTAATACACAGTCTATGTTCCAATACTAAAATGTGTAATGATACGATACACTGCAATTCAAAGCACATTGAATACAAACATTAGTATTTAAAATTCTTTACTAATAAATTCTTTACTAATCGTTTTTTACTAATACCGTGTGAATTCTTATTTCAAATACTGAATCAGAAATACCCCAGAAAGTTATATTATCTGACACACAAACAGTAGTAAACACTGGCTTTAAGCCAGTTCCAAAGACACTGTTTCACTAAAATGCTGCTGCCTGTGTCAGTGCCATCCTTCTGAATTTGGTATTTTCAACAGCGCTGTATGGGCACATGTATGGAAGCAAAAAGTGGCCATAAAGATTTGAACCTTAGTAGTAGTAACCTTAAGTAACTGAATACCTGATTTTGAAATTGAATCACTATTGAATCCTTAATGTTGACATTTCAATATCACTTAATACACTGAAATGTTTTATTTTGAAAAGCATCTATCTGAATGTCTGAGTTCCCCTCTTTGAAATTAGTCAATATTAAATTTCAAGTTGTGCAACTGGAAAACTTTATTTCCAGTATATACATTTTTTTTAGCATTCACAAATTCAAATATAAAATTCAAGTACTCAGTATTCAAAAACTGCATTCAAATTGTTCAAATTCAATAAGCTCAATTTGGATGTAAAAGTCAAAAATCTGGTGGCTCAAATTGGCTTGGTCACAGTCAGATAAGAAATTCATACTAGAACAACCAGGAGATGGATAGATAGATGGATATATATATTAAAAAAAACACACACATATTCATTTTTGTGTTACATGGTGTGTCTGTAGGAGGACGTAAGAATAATACCAGAATAATAAGAATAAAATAGTTGTGTGTGTGTATATATATGTATTTATATATTTCTGTGTGTATATTTCTGTGTCACTTCATGATGTGTCAGTGGGTGGGCATAAAAATAATACCAGCACAGGTTGTTAAAGCCCCCCCTAACCCACCAATCACATAGTACCTGTATTTTCTAGTGTTCACCCTTTACGATATATCTTTATTTGGCCACTGTGTAATTTCTCCACCACAGCTCCGCTCTGGTCAAGCCACTCATCTCTCTGTACAATTTAACTGTCTCATTTCTCCACCAAAAAACTGTAGCTATCACATGAGTGATTTATATCTTCCTCGTGTGTGTTTTTCCCTCTCCTTCCTCCGACTTTCCTGGCAGGCTGAAATTGCTTTATTATTCCCCCAGAGTCTGTCAAATCCCCCAGCAGCTACAAACTCATCACCCATCACTGGCTCTTTGTCTGAGAGGAAATAAAGTGTCGGGATTTCCTGGGTGACAGATTTGTGTAATCGTCCTTCATCCAGGCTGGGGGAACAACTCAGTGGACACAGGAGGAGAGCAGAGGAGAAAAGGAACGAGAGAGAAGGGTGGCAGATCAGTCTGCCTTTTAAAGTGAAAATTGAGTTTCTTTGAAGGGGAGCTCCTCAGGTAGTGAGCGTCCAAGACTGTTCCTTTTGAATCGTGAAAAGGAGAAAGTCATCCTTCCGGTTCTTGCCTCAATCCAATGTGTTATCATGAACTGGCTGACAAAAAAGACAGCAGCATTCAAACTGAAGGTTCCCTCAGCTATTCTGGGTGATTTCCAGCAGTGCGGATCAAGTGTATGTTGCTATGTTGTTATGTTAGATTCATGTTAGGTCCTGGGGACACCCTTTTAGTCTGTTTCTTCTGTTATACCTCACCCTGTATGTGTAGGCAGAGAGGGAGACAGATATTTCAGACTTTTTTAATAAACTGGAAAATATTTTGACCATTCATTTGTTGAAATGGTTGAGTAATTATTACATTTTTTGTTTTGTTTTTAATTCTTGTCTATCAATTTGTCATCTTTAAAGGAATAGCTCAACATTTCGGAAAATGCACTTATTTGCTTTCTTTATTTGAGACTCATGTCCGTCTGTTAAATATGAAACTGGAGCCAGGAGACGGTTAGCTTAACTTAGCATACAGACAGAAAGCAGGATGAAACAGCTAGCCCAACTTGGCTAGCTGCTCATCCCTGCTTTCAGTCTTTATGCTAAGATAAATGCTAAGATCTGCTAGCCTGCTGCTATGTTGTTTAAGACACCACTTTCAAGTGTAGGGCAGAGAGGGAGAAAGGGAGAATTTTATGGGGGTTATGTGCAGAAGCAACTTGTTTTTTACACTTTGGTTTTTGCATGGATTTAACAAATATAATACGTGTTAATTAGTGAACTTAACTTTTTTTTTTACTTTTGAGTAGAGCCAAGCTAGCTAGCTCTTTCCCCCTGCTTTCAGTCTTTATGCTAAGCTAGGCTTACCATCTCCTAGCTCTAGATCTTCTCATATAACTATTGGCAAGAAAGCGTATGAGCATATTTCCCAAAAATATACTTTAAAAGGTCACTTTGCACAAATTCTTTTACTTACCACTAGTGATGTCAAGGTTTTGAGATATTCTTTCCTGAGATTTCTGCCAGTGAAGAACATTTCTACAGTTAAGGTGTGATTTTGTGGTGTACAGAGCATTGAAAATATGCTTTAAAAAATAAAGAGTAACACCTCTTTCCAAAGATAGCGTCCCTGTTACTCTGGATAATCCATAGAACACACTGTCAAAAGGAATAAGAACAATTGTCATAGAAACAATTTCTTCAGTAAAAAGTATTTTCACTGAGAAAATACAGTTTGTTTATAATTTGGGAGAACAGAGTGTCCCAGTGATTAATGCAGTTATTCTCTATTTTATAGTTAGAGGTTAAACCTTGCAGTCTTTCATTAACATTTGCAGAAAATTGGGACGCTTTGAATGGGTGTAATCAACCTGTCATTTTTTTTTTTTCCCCGCCAGGCAAAACTATTGTCCATGAAAATCACATCACAGGGGAAACATGGAAGTACAGAAATTGAGTCAGAATTGACTGTTGACAGACGAAGAGCATGAAAATTTCAGCCATGCCAACTTTTTCTCAGCTTGTTGACCTTTCACATATCGACCAATTCTCAGTGGACGCTGAGGCTGAAGGAACAAAATAATCTGGTCCAAAAACACATTACAGAGAAACCAGAGGGCCAATGCATGCTTTCTCACAATAGGGAAAGCCTGCAGCCTGTAGCCAACTAAAAATCAAAATGTCAAGGATCCCCTTTAAAATCACATCCCAAGACATATAAGTGTATGAGGCATCCAGTGGAAACAAATCCCTGTAAGCAAATCTGGGGATTGGCACTGACTCCCTCCCAAAGCTCAGAGATATTATCCGTGCTTAAAGACATCAGCATTTCTCGTCTTCTCACTCATCTCTTTGACCCCGATTCCACCGACAGCCATCATGCTGGACTCCCTTCTCTCCTCTTGATATTAGGCCTCACGCACTACAGAAAAAGATGTATCTACAGTTAGAAGATAGTTACTGTCAATGGTGATCAGCCCTGTAACAAACACTAACACATTATCAATAACGTTTCTGGGGCACCTAATGTGTAGCGTCCCTGCTGCTATAAACAAACTAAACTTTTGATTTCATAAAAGAAACTATCTTTAAACTACCAGAGGAGTAGATACAGTAAGAGACTTGACTAGAATATCATAATTCATGCTTTGTGATTATTGTTCTTCTCATGTATTCAAAGATGGATTTATTGGCTGTCTACCCAAACAATCAATCCTCTGACATGTTGTCTTCATTCCTATTTCCTTTCTTGATTTTCTTGTTTGCACTACATTTTATTGTCATTCATTCTGCTTTGTCATACACCATTTGTCCCTCATTTTAATGGCCAACAATAGTGTATTGTTCACTTTGTCACCCATCACTTTGCGTAGGCTGATAATATACATCTGACCAAACTGTGCAAAGGTGTCACATTATTATATAATATTGTCAGTTTATCAGTCAAAACAAAAACCCCTTAAAATTTGTAGACTTAAAATTTAAAACTAGTGGAAAAGTGAGACAACACCAAGAAAGTTAAATACAGCATAGGAATGGGCTGATCTTTAAGGTTGTGGAGTCCAAAATGGAGGAAGCTATTGTAAATCATTAGCTGTATTGCACCATCCACTTGTTTTTAACCACCTCTGTCAGAGTAAAAACTGCTCCACAAAAGAGCAATGGTTGTAACAGATAGTTATGAGACAGGAGTTGATGGTACAGTTATGTCTTTTAAATAAACTGCGCTAACTTATTGTCCCATTATCAACCGAGTGATGAGCTTCGCTAACTGTCAGAGAGCTTTTCCCCCCTTTTTATTGAATGAAATTATGTACAATCCTGACACCAACAACAACGTCACCGAGCAGTGACTGACTAACGCTAGCAAGTTCCCGGCTGGCTAGCAAGTTAGCGGTTAGCTCACCAGCTACAGTATTTTAGCAACTAGCCCTGCATGAAGACGTGCAGATGAATTTTTATGTGTCACTGGTGTATCCAGGACTTTAGCCGAGCTCCTGAGCACCTGTAGCATCAGCGCCTATGAGCCAAATATTTATGAGCTGACAATTCTGGGTGGGCAGTAAACAAGACAACTGCAATTTGAACATGATATACATAATTTCCAAATTGTTGTTTGAGTGGCCTCATACCACACTGATAAGTCCTATTAAAGTTTGAAAATGAGCATGCACCAATATTTATAAATTGGATTCAAAAGTGCAATCCCATGAAACTGTAGGCCTACTGCTCTTGTCTTTTCCTGAAAGGTTCAGAATGCTGCCTGTTCCACCAGCTTGGTTTAATTACACTGATGTGAGAAGCCAGTGAGAGCTTGTTAAGCCTCTCTGATTGTTCTCCTCCGGAGCCCTTCGCCTATCTCTCCCCCGACGATGACACTGCCCAGCATCACGCCAGCTCAATTATCCATGAAATATTCTCCCACACGCGTCCTCTGATGACGCATTATGTTGAGAATGACACTCTGGTTGTGCTTTTGTGGGGAAATAACACCGGAAAGGATGTACGTGAGGCCTCTTTTAATTTTCGCTTCTTTTTTTTTTTCGTTTTTGTCTTTAATTAGCCAGCTGATTGTTTGTTTGTCTTTGGTCAGTTTCCCTCTCCTTCTACAGAACAGACTGGTGTGCCACTGGTCACGGTTGCCATGACAACAGCAGGGACACCAGCGACTGGTGGGAAGTTTGCTTTTCATGGTATAGACTGGCCCCATTGTTCTATTTATACTGGCTGAGATATTTTAAGGGTTTTGGGTACTCAACAATATAAACACAGTGCAAAAATAAGTTGCGCTTTTGTTAGTGATGAGAATGGCATCAGTAGAAATTTGAAGTGATCCAGCTTTTTGTTATTCCGCGCCAGCACTGCACTGCGATTGCAAAACTCCAGCATCATCTTTAATTCATGATTTACCACTTCACACACAAAAAAATCCGCTTTTCCAAAATAATCCAGTTCTACAAAAGGCATGCATATGTGTTCCAACTAAATCTGCTTTACTGTTTGAATCAAGATATTCCTAAAAAAAGAAAGTGAAGTAGAAAACTGCTGTCAGGTGACAAAGGTTTTGCATCAAAGGTAACATAATAATGCCGGTGGCAATCACATAAGGAGCCCCTCTGGAGACTGTAGGTGGTTGTCTGTGCTCACACGAGGACTTCAAACCCATTCATCCCCTGGTTGTTCACCCGCTCGCCCAACACTGCACAACAGACCACCAGGCAGGGCCACTTTATCACTGGAGCACACGAAGACACCAACATAGACGCCTCGCGGGGCCGAAGTAACAGCCTCATGCAGGGCGTCTGGGGGATAAATAAAGGGCCACATCATCTCGGGAATAAACAGAAACACACTGCTGAGGTTCAAAATACAGCAACAAACACAGACAGTGTGACTTGCAAACACACTGTACTCTCATTACTGAACACAGTCAGCTCATCTCTGGGGTCTGTCTGGATTTTACTGTTTTAGCAAATAAACGTTAACTGGGGCTTACTCGATTCTTAATGAAAATCAGATGAAAACAATGTGTGAAAGCAAGACGATTAAAGGAATGTCTTGTCTGTTTCTGTCTTCCTAAAACACACACACGTTCAGACAGACACCACTTGAGAAAACATATTGTTTGACAAACTTTAGTGATTGCTTAAATTTTTTGGAAGTATTCCAGAGGTAAAGGGTTAAATTCTAGGTGTCACTGCCTCATCTCCATCTAAACTTGTTGCAGTTGGAAAGCTCAGACTGTATAGGAATGTATATGTAGGGATGCAGTCACTGTAGGAGATTTTTGGATCTCAACCCCAGACTGAGAGAAGAAAATCACTCTAAAATAACTTTGAGTGAAAGACTGGCCACGTTCATCCAAGTGGCAACCACCACGGCTGAGTTTTGAAGCCAAATGTGTCACTGGTTGTCCCATAAAGCTACACTGATCAATATTTTCTTCATTAAAGTAACAATAGATCACATGACTATGAAAGGTGCCACTTATAGTGAGAAATATCACCCAACTCTTCAGTCCCCATTAGTTCTACAGATCTTTTTAGCTTTTTTTTAGCTAATTGTTTTGGTTTTCAGGCCCACAAACCCAGCTCTCAGTAACCACATTTCCTGTTGTTGCAAACAGATGTTTTTAGTAAAAAATAGCTCTGATAAACCCACTGTACATTAGCAACAGTTGCTAACTAACCAGCTAGTAACCAGTAACCAGCTACTTAATAGCTGGTGAACATAGTGACACAATTAGCAGCTAAAGAGCCAGATGTTTCCCTGAGAAGTTGGTGGAGATCAAAACAGAGCTAAAAGAAGAGTGAATGTTGGACTTACGTCTTTTAGGTGGCAAGAGACATGACTCCAAATGAATGCTAATGTTGCTCAGTGTCTTTTGGATGTACTGTAAATAGGCAATTGTTTGCTATCATGTTCAATATAAAATGTTGCTTTTTCATTGTTGAGTGGAGTTCCTCTGCCCCCAAGTGGTCAGAAAATCAATTAATGCTGCTTTAAAATTCAGCTCCTTTAATGGCCACAAGATGCTGCTCACAAAATAAAATAAAAACTGAAAATCCCCTTATTCTCCCCAGGAAAGCTTTTTCCACAAGAGGTTTGACTCACAATAGCTTACTTTGATTTGTTTAATGTGTGTCTTGGTGTCAGTTTTGATTGAGCAATGATTGTTCAGACAAGGAAATACAAAGGCATTAGGTGATTCATCAATTCATTAGGGGTTTTCTTTGGCCACTTGGGGACAACAAGCTGTAAACACAGCATTGACACATATAAGATGCTATTGCTAGCGTACACATCCAGCAGAGCAACATTAACATTAAGTTTGGAGTCGTCTGTCTGCATCATGACAGTAGGTTCAATATTCACTCTCTCCTTTTAGCCCTGTTTTGGTCTGCACCAACTCCTGACGGCAATATCTGGCTCTTTAGCTGCTAAATGTTTCGCTACGTTCACCAGCTAGTTGCTAGCTCTGTCTGTCTGCTGTTGCTGGGCAAGCAGTGTACAGTGGGATTTTATCAGAGCTTCTTCACTAAAAAGGGCTGCCTGCCAGTAAAGTTGCTGGCCGTAAAACCAAGACAATAAGCTGAAAGAAGCTAAAATGCTCCAAAGACCTGAGAGAAGCTGCAAAGTGGTAATACTATCAAAACATTGATTAGTGCAACTTTAAAGAGAGGAATATTTTGGGCTTTGTTTGCTTCAATTGACAGGCTGTGGTGGTTTCTGCTTGCTCATTTCGCCTCAGCTCAACCCAGCCTCTGCTCTGTTGTCCAAATTTGAATTTTGGATGGGTGATACAAGCAGCAAGATGTGGCAGAGAGGGGGGGCGATGGAGATCAATCGGAGCTGTGTGATTCGAAGCCAAAATCGAGATTCGCAATTCCTGTCGGTCAAGCCAGATTTGGAGGATGTAGAAAGCAGGCAACCCAAAAGGTCATATCTTTGTTGAAACTGTTGAAATGACATCTATTACCAGGGATCTGGAACATATTACCTGTTTTTCTTCAGGAAATCAACTTTAGACAGAGATAGGTTTCCGCTGTGTTTCCTGGCTATCAGGTCCATCTGATCCAAACTTTCAGCAACCTTCACCTTGTCATGGAAACTATCAAAGACCTCATCATTAAAACCAGATTCTTGTTCATGTGGAGTGATGCGAAAATATCAGGTTTATCCAGTGTGAGTGGATAAGAATTGCATTTATATGTGCAGTGATGAAATTCGATCGTTTGGCTCAAATCACGAGCTCCAACTCTCGTCTAAGCTGGAGAGGGAGAGGAGGGTGAGCGTGCGGTGCTTTGTTTGCTTTGATGATCCCATTTCTCCCAGATATAAATATGAATCTGTCTCCAAAAGTGTAATTGAAAGTGAGCACGAGTGTTTGAACCGTACCACCGGTCTCACTCTGCCACACTAATAAGCTACAATTCAGCTTTGATGTGGAAGTGTGTCACCTCCTGAGGAGAGGAGCAGAGGGAGGGACTCTCCCTCTCTCCCTTGGTTTTTTTTTTTAATCTCCTCCACAGATACGCACAGTGTATGTGTGAGATGCCATCTGAAGTGGGACACACACGCACACTAGTCTGTACATCAAAATATTAATCACCATAACAAAGAATCATCAGCGGCGCCCACAACCTGGCACAAAAGAAAGTGGCAGTTCTGACTGTGGCTAAAGGAAAGATATCCATAATTAATTGATTGCAGATATGCCACATGGGACAAGCAGCTTTCATGATAAATTGCCAAGCATAAAGTGAAGAACAAAAAGATGGAGGAATAAAAGTCATCGCAGGAAATTCATTTTTCATCCCCTCACAATGTTCCTCTCATCTGACATCTCCATCCGTCTGTCCGTCGGTCTTTCCACCACCACCCTCCCTCCTCGCTGTCCCCCCTCATTAACACACTTTTCAACTGCGACACATAGATGACATTTAAATATAAATCACGAGCATTAACATTTATAAACATGAGGGTTTTATGATGGCTCGGTAATGAGGTGTTATAAATCCCAGGGCCATGGTTCACAGTGCCAGCGGGCACATAAACCACTGAGAGCACTTAAACATGGACAAAACGCAGTGTCGCTCCACTCTGCTGTCCCACAGAGACAACATCTGAGATCCAGTCATCAGTCCACTGATTTATGGGCTCATGCTGCAGGTAACAGACAGTATTAACATACTGTACGACATCAACTTATAAATCTAATTCACAAGTGTATACAGAATGGATAGAAAGACAGACAGATGTGGCCAAAGGTACGTGTACACCCCAACAGTGATTGTTGAATATCCCATCAAAACATTTACAGTATGTACTCTTATACCAGCCTCCACTTGTCTGAGAAGGCTTTCCACAAGATTGTGGAACCTGGCTGCAGGGATTTAGCATTATTGAGGTCAGGCACCAAGGTTAGGCAACAAGACCTGGCTTGCAGTCAACATTTTCCAATTCATCCCAAAGGTGTTAGATGGAGTTTGAGGTCAACGCTCTATGTAAGCCAGTCAAGTTCTTCCACAAAAAAGCATTTCTTCATGGGCCTTTTATGCAAGGTGGAATCGGCAAGTTAAAATAGGAGAGGGTGGTAACTCACCTGGTAGAGGGCATACCCTTAAGGCTGAGTTGTTACTGATGGGCCTGGGGCTCGATTCCAGCCTGCACCCCGTTCTGCATGTTGTCTCCTCTCTCTGCAGCGCCGCCCCCCCCCCAATTTTTTTTTTTTTATTAACTAAAACTACAATCTTAACCACTGTAGCGTAAACATTAAAAGTCCTGCACTTTGTTTGCCCACCATCCACCCTCTACCTCCCAATATTGTTTCTGTGCCGCACAAAAACATGAACATAATTCACACAGCAATTACATTTCCTCATAAATAAAACCATTTAGTTCTATTTAACCGTACATTTTCAGATAGATAGATAGATAGATAGCTATTTAGTATCTTAATGGATAAGTGGTGTAAGAAAGAATCGAAGAGTAGAAAAACAACAGCAATAAAGTGCAGTTTGAATGATGCTTGTGCAAGAAAAGCCATTAAGCAGCGGGTCAATAGTGGAGGACAAGCAGCCTGAGTATTAAACTGATCATGACATCAAGCTAAAGGCAGAGAAGGCCTCTGAAGACTTCCTATTGGCAGCACGTTATTCATCTGCAGCAGAGCCTTTTCATTAAGCGCTGGACATAATAGATGATCCATTGATTCTCTTTCTCCTTCTCTACGTCACTCTGCCTCTACCAGTTTCCCCGCTGTCAGAAACGCAGCTACATCCCACAGTTTTCGACAGTAGCAAGCAATCAAAAACAAACATTCATCTTGATTATAGTCCACTCTAAGCCACGGGCGCAAGATCGGTTTTGTCTATTCATCATGTCACCGCCTCGCTCAGTAGGAGCTGGGCTCAACTGCAGCTATGTCCGAGGCAGCAGCTCTCTTGAGTTTTTCAAAACACACAATTCAGATTCTGTTTTCATGTGGAAAATCAATAAAGAATAAGATGGGCTTCAGGTGAGAGGTAAAGGAGAAGAGGTGATGACATTTTGCCCTGAAGCAGTTTGTCGGTGATGACATTACCCTGTTTTTTTAAGCTTATTTTTTGGCCATTTTGCCTTTATTCAATAGTGACAGCTGAAGAGAGAGACAGGAAAGGGGAGATGACATGAAGCAAAGGGCCCGGGCTAGAATCAAACCCAAACTCAGTCTTAATGCTATGCGTTTTACCAGGTGAGCTACCGGGGCGCCCCAACACTACCCTGTTTGACACCAACTTTTTCTACATTTCAGCTGAATCTCAAGGCACACCTGAGCTTCTTTTTCATTGTGTTTTGGATACACTGCAGGGTCAAAGCTGCACAGCATTACATTCACAGTGTTGAGGGCCAAATCAGCAGCTGCAGTCTTTTACAGCACTGCTTCTCAATGTATTGGGCCTCAGTGTGCCTCAGGACACAATGGTACACTCGTGATGTAACATTTTACTGCAGGTGCAGAGTGAAGTCTTTTATCATTATTGTAGCTGTAGACACTATATAACAGCCACTAGGGGGCAGACTGTTGCCAGTAGGAAAATATGGATGTGACCTGACCTCACCTTTGAGTTTCTGAGGGGATGTAGTGAAGCCTGGTTTGGGGATTTGCACTAAAACACAGTGCAGCTGAGGTGGGACAAGGAGGCAGCATCCACCATGGCTAAAGGTGGTAGGCTGAGACGCCTGTCAATCAAGCAAACATGCGCCAAAATATATGAAATCAAGTGAAATTAGGAGATTGACTCAATAATGTCGCCCGACTTTTTATTTTTAGACATAAATTGAAGTGCTTTGGCATTTTTGGAGCCAGCATCTAGTGGCATAAGTGATACTAAGTGATACACTTCCACGTTGAATTCAGTTTTGCTTGAAGCAGCTAGTCTTGAGAGAGTCAATACATGACTATTACATTTACATCTAGTGTTTTTAAAGTAGATTGATGCTAAAGTCCTTAAAGGAATTGCTTGACATTTTGGGAAATAGGTAATTTGCTTTCTTGCTGAGAGTTAGATGAGAAGATTGATACCACTCTCATGTCTGTATGGTAAATATGAAGCTACAACCAGTAACCATTTAGCCTAGCGTAAACACTGGAAACATGGGAAACAGCTAGCCTAACTCCCCTAAAGCTCACAAATTAACATGGTATACTATATTATTGTTCTTTAATTCATACAAAACTGAAGTGTAAAAATGTAAACATTTCTTGGCTGGACACAGTGACTTCCTGGAGTCTCCGCTGGTTGTCCCATAAAACTACAAATTTCATTTTTACACTTCAGTTCAAACAAGCACGTTTTAATTAGTTAGCTTTACAGGTGCTGGTAGGAAGATTTTGTTACCTTTAAACAGAACCAGGCTAGCTGTTTCCCCCCCCTCGTTTCCAGGCTTTATGCTAAGCTAAGCTAAGCTAACCTTCATAATTAACAAACATGAGAGTGGTGTCAATCTTATTGTCTCATTCTCTGCAAGCGAGGAAATAATCACATTACTCCTTTAAACAAATGACTTTTAAGAGTAACAGTGACTGTGTGTGAATACTTACTTCTACAACAACCGTCATTGTGATGCATCATGATTAAGAAAAGTTCTAAATCCCAGTCCATTAAAACACAAAACAATACAATACTTCACACAAGACTGTGAGTAACACCCATGGAAAGATAAGGAACAAATCAAGAACTAACTGCTATTTAGTTTACTTATATTTACTTATATTTATCTCTAAATCAGGTATGAAATGACACATAAGCCAGAGTTAATGATGACTTGTTACTTACTGTACATATGAGTTGCTGTTTTTGTGCCTCCTCAGGTAAAGTGTTTGTTACTTCATGATTACCTTACCATTAATTACCATTTTTATGTTCCCTCAAGTAAAGCATCATCCTTTCAAACTTTTTGTTCAAGATTGCTCCACTAATTCATGAATAACACAAACCAGAGACGACAGATTTCTTAAAAAACATTTGAATAATTGTAATTGGAGCACATTTACATTATACACATCCATATGTCATATTAGTAGTAATGTATAGTGTTAGAAACAACATTTGCAAATGTAGGATGATATATATATATATATATATATATATTAACATAAACATGTGTAATGGAACCATAGCTTGCCATTATTGATTGAGAAAGGCTTTTTTAAAATTATCTTAACTAATCATAAATTAGGAGACATGTAATACAAACTATCAGTTAACCAGTTAGTTGGCTAGCATTTATGATGGCTGTGTTAGCCAATAATACGGCATATGGATGTGAATATTAACGTAAACGTGCTCTGACTTGATGATTAATGTTGTGTTTTTGTTGTCTCTGGCTTATGTTACTCATGTTTTAATCATGCAAGGGTGGACTTACTAATGGTGCAAAAATAATAGTACGGAAATACTGTTACTTTATGTACTAATATTATAAGATAATTCATTAAGTGTGTCACATTTTGGCTCCTTATTCAAAGTTAGTCAGGAACAAATAATTACAAAAATAATTGTGTGTTTAATTGGACAGCAGCCGTGCTCTTACTGTATTCCATCAGTGCTCAGTGCTCCTAATGTGCTGCTGTTTCTGCTGACGCCATTCTTTAAAGTGAACTCTTACCAAATCATTCAACAGTAAAGCCTCAGCTCTGCAGTCACATCGATGCACACGACAGCGCTCCAGGGAGGGAAAGTTTATTTGGGCTGCTTATGTCAACACCTGCAGTGTATCTTTTATGATCCTGTAAATCTGTACTGATTGCCTCTATCAGACAGATTGTAGGTGGTGGAGTGGTATACATATATATGTGTGTGTCGAACAGGCCAGCAGCAATTTCACCGCGCATTAAATGTGATGGATCAGCCGCACACTGCCACACACCTTAGAGCTGCAGGTGTAAACACAAACAGTCAGCACGTGTACCAAGAACCCGGGGAGAGCGGTGTGATTCTGTAGGGTTGATGCGATATGACAGGATGACAGGGGAATAATAATGAAACGCAGCTGCTGTCTTACCACTGACCTGGATTGATACAGTACAACTGCGATACAGAGGCTGTCAATCCTCCAGCACAGCGGGTTCTCTGTTGCAACGCGCTACGTCTAATCCCATTTGTCAACAGCACAGGCGCACTTTGATTTTAGGGTCACGCCGTCGAACAACACGTTCAAACACACCGAGACAGCAGCCATCGCCACTCAGGATGGCTTTACACGCAGTAACAGTGTCTATGTGTGTGTTTGTGTGCAGGCACAGATGCATAGGTCAGTGCAGTTAGTGAGTGATGTGCTTTGGACTGTCAGCACGAGTTACTGTAATAAAACATGCGCTGTGCATGCAAACATTTTTAGTTTGTGAGTTTATCCCCTTTTTTGTGCCACAGAGGCTTCAACATAAAAGGTGTTAGATTTCTCGCTGTACACCTCTACTTTCTGTGGCAAGGCAGACATTAATAATAAACATGATCAGTTTCCTTATTGTTTGTCTTTGATGCAGGAGCAGCCTCCTTCTGTCAACCTAGCTCCTGCCACTTCTTCTTTGTTGGCTTTCATGCACATTTAACAAGGCTATACCCAGACATTCAGTATGTTAGGTCTACGCCTCTTGTGTAATCAGTGGATTTTATCATTGACACTTGTGTAATGGGGAACCACTGGCTTTTTGTCCTTAATGTGTCACTGTCCTCATGGCTGACTACAATGCCAAAGCCTGTGTGAAGAAGCATTTTAGTCCCCGCTCGTGGGGTGGCTCTTAATGAGAAATACGCCCTAAAACAGAATTTCAAACTATCCCTGCTACGATCTTGATCTCAACTCTAGATTTGTGTAAATAAACAACCCTATCTGACTGTTATTGCAAAAATAAATGAGGTGCGAATCTGCGGTAGAAGCCCAGCATTTTTTCCTCCATAGAGATAGATTAAAGCTTTGGTTCTTGCTTTTTTTTGCGCTTGTTTACACTGTCCAAGTTGATTGAGAGAGAAAAAAAAGCAGCATTCCCCCTTTAATGTGTTCTCCCTGGCTGAGGCTGAGGCTGAGTCTGTGGTGCAGCAAGCACACAGATGACAGGAGAAAGAGCCTTTCCATGACCTTCCGAGCATTCAGCTCATTTGACTTTGATGTGTAAAGTAGACCGATGACTGGAGGAGCGGCTGCACTTTAATTGTGGTGTAAATTACAAACTCAAATGAGTAGAGCACTAAGTGAACAATGGCAAGGTGCAAGGACCCCCGCTCTGTTCCCGTGACACAACAGTGCCACCTGCTGGAGTCTGTGTGTGTGTGTGTGTGTGTGTGTGTGTGTGTGTGTGTGTGTGTGTGTGTGTGTGTGTGTGCTGTCCTGCTGAGTAAAGTTAGCCTTTTTTTTCACAGTATTAATAGATGTTTGTGTGAGTGCTTATCTGCCTGTGTCTATATGTCTATATGTAAAGATCCCTTCCAGAAAAGTTTGAAAACATATTATAATACTCTGCTGTGAATAATCTGCATGTGTGTGCATGTTTGTATTTCAGGCCTATGTGTGTACAATAGTAAAAAAGAATATATTTAAAAAAAATAAAAAATCAAGTGAGAAAATTTAATTTCCTGAAAGAGATTAATAAATAAAAGAAATTCTTCTGATAATAATGATGTGTGTCTGATATGGTTTTTCCACACATATTATTATTAAATAAACTAGTAACAAAGCACATCTTCCTCAGTGAAAAATCCAGAACCTGTGAATATGCAAATATTTCACTGTTCACAGTAAAAGTCCATTCTCAGTGTATTGGTGCTTGAGGTTTTAGGTTTCCACTTTATAATCAGGTAACTGATCTATAGTATAGACTTCTTTTTTCTGGAAGGTTTATCTTATCTTAGCTTATGAAACTGATTCATGGTTTATTGTGCATACAAATCCCAAATCATACTTTGTCCTCCAAGGAGGATTTTAAAATAATGAAATGCAAACCTCCAAGCACCCAGCGACAGCAACGACCAACTGCACTACTGTGTTGCTAGGCTGCCCAAATTAGACTGTTGTTTCTTCATCACTGTTACCGTAACAAAGGGAATGCATGCAAAACATTGTGCTAGCAAGCAGAACACAGTCTCTTCTCACACTGGTCCTCAGATTCCTGATATAATGAGATTAAATCATTACAAATCACAGTTTTCACTATATCTTATCATGTAATAATTAAAAACCTTTAGAAAGGTGCTGCGGTTGCCTTCAGGAAAATGTCTTATCAGCATCTATCTGATAAGACATTTTCATAAACAACATAAAAATGGTAATTAATGGTAAGGTGTCATCATCTGACACTTTGTGGTTTAATCAATGCCATCTTTGTCAGTAAGGTGCTTGTTTCTTTAGTTGAGTACATTTGTGCAGGTGAGAATAATTTAATTCAAAGTTACAGCAAACAGCTGCACCGAGACGTCTGTAAATTCATGCCTGGTCCTCCTCCAAATGATATGGGGTGCTGTTTGCTACAGTAACACGTGGGCATAAGGTCATTCGACAACATGACCACACAGCAGGCTCAGTTTAAGGGTTACATTGACATCTGATTGCCAGTAGTTACTCGTGCTTAGAAAGTTAGAGGTCCAGGTTTACTCTGAGATGACGCTCATATTTAGTTATTTCTTCATGTGGTCACATGAATACTTGGGTAGATAATATACAGCAGACATAACCTGCATTAGCTAATTTTTTGGCACCTTCAGGGGCAACAGAAACAAGCTGTAAACACAACATTGACATATCATCACTTTCTGGCGAACATGTTAGCAAACAGTTACTTATTTACACATTCAACAGGCACAGAGCAACATTAGTATTAATTTGAAGTGTTTCTGACCACCTGATGAATGTAAGCCCAATATTCACTCTCCTTTTAGCTCTGGTTAGGTCTCCACCACTATCTGGCTCTTTAGCTGCAAATGCAATGCTATTTATACATAACATTTAGCAGCTAAATATATATGGGCAGGTATAGTAGAGCTGGTTTATCCATGCTTTTTTGCTAAAAACAGCTGTCTGCAACTGGAAACGACTCAGTGAACCAAAAAAGTAAAATTTCAGTCCGTAAAACCAAAACAATGAGCTGAAAGATGCTAAAACGTTACAGGGACTGTGATCAGATTTGTTTTGAGGCCCAGAATGGCTGCAATGTCCTACATGGATGTCCAGTAAACAAACTGCTTGCGTGTCCATATAGCTTTAGTTTACACCTCATAAAAGAATACAACAAAGTAAACCTTCACACTATCATTCAGGAAAAAAACATTGGTGTGATCACACTATACGACAGCTGGTATGTGAACAAACAGAATTCTTTGAGCAGTTTCTCTTTTAGATTGCAGCAGTACCTGTTCTGAATGTCATGCATGTGTTAAACACTGGAATACACAATGTGTGATGACAAAAAACTGAGAACACCCTGTCATCTCATCAGTTAATTTTCTATGTCTTTTCCCTGTCCTTGTCTGTCAGTCAGTGTCACTGCAGCGAGATGCTGTTTCTCCTCCCGTCACATCCGACAGAATGAGCCGTGTGAGAACGGCAGATTAAAATAACTGGCGTTAGGACTCGCACACCCTCGACTTGACGACGTATGCATTATAGATAGCCCACTTCACAATGTGTCACATCATGTCTTGATTTGCATGCGTACCACGCATTTGATCTTCTACAGGCAGGAATAATAACCAAAGTAGAGAGATCTGAGAGATTTTCACTAATAGAAGAGGGAGAGTCGTGGAGCTCGACACTAATGAACACGTCTTTGTGTGGAGGTTCAGAAAAGATAACTTTGCATATATAATTGAATTGCAAGAGACCAAAGACAGGTTCAAAAAGGCTACAGTGAAGTCCGGAAAAAAAAACAAAAAAAACAAAAGCCCTCTTGGATGCCCCTATGGTAGATAAAACATTATAAAGTGCCCTCTATGGTGGCCCAATGTGCAAGAAAACGTGATAAAGTGCCTTATAGAGTGCCCTTCAAATGGAGAAAATGCGACGCAGTGCCATATACACTGCTGTTTCACCATAAAAAGCATCATGGCTTTCTGGGTGAAGGTGCCCTGCCGCATACAGCTGGTGCCCTTTTTTTTTTTTTTTGCCCCTGCCCCTCAGTCTGCCACGGACTTAGGCACAATGGTGCTTTGAGCTACATGCTAAAATCAGCATACCAACACACTCACAATGACAATGTTACATGCTGATGCTAAGCTAAGTATGGCGGAGGCTGATGGGGAATGTCATTAGTTTTGTACATATTTTGTCATAAACCAAAGTATTGGACAAATTGAAATTTTGACCTGATGATGGCACTAGATGAAAAGTCCTGGGGTCACCAAAGTGATTAGGACACAATCTATCCTGTGCATTTTGAGATATTTCACTGGAAAAGTGGAAGGTTTGACGTTCTGGTGGCGCTAGAGGAAAGGTCAGGAGATCACACAAAGTCATTAGGGTTCATCCTCTGGGCACCATGGATTTCCGCACAAAATGTCATGGCAATTCATTCAATGGCTGTTGAGATATTTCAGTCTGGACCTATCAATCCAAAGACAGACCAACATTGCTATCCCTAGAGCCGCGTCACTAGCATGGCTAAAAATAGATCGGTGTGTTTCAAACAATTTTTAGGTTTGGGAAGACATAACTGACCGTTGTTACAGAATTCAGGTTTACCTGAGAAAATGGTTTTCCTAATAAACAACAAGATTCTAAGAAGTTAGGCAGCCAGGATCATTTGGAATGCATTTTGTCAATGCTAGTGTGATAAGGACAGTACAGAGCTAGTCTAACATCTCTGTTTTCAACTAACAGCAACCTTTGCATGTCCTTTTTTTGGCTGCAGACCAAAAACAGAGCAATGTTCAAGGTGGGTTAGAACCAGTGATGACATAACCGAGTTCATAACATCTGGGAGGAGAACACTTCATGCTGATGCTTATGCCTCTTCCCATTGTCTTAACAATAATATCAATGTACTGAGACCAGGAGAAATGGTGGTTTGAAAAGATCAACAGCCTCTTGTTTTCTTGAACATTTGCCCAGTCAAGCACCTTTTCCAGCTCCTAGTTTAAGATATCAGTTATGTTATCACTGCTGCAGGCAGAGTAGTATAATATACAAACATTAGCATACTGGTATGATATGGCCACTGCCACTCTCAGCCTCCTTTCCAGTTATTTTTCTGGCATTGTTGGCAGTGGAAAGACACCTGGGGATCAGTCAGCGAAGCTTGGTTGTGTTTAGCACTCTATGCAAGTTATGGACACCAAATGAGGGTCCTTGCCCGAGATGGAAACCCTGTGCGGGCGTTATGCAGCCTCTTTAACTTTCGGCTCAGAACCTTTTGGTAGCAGCAGTAGACATAGCAACTGCAAAGAAAAGGGGACAATTGAGTATTTCACCACATTAGGCTCGACACCACTCATTAGCCTAATGGTCAATAGTGCTAGCATGCAAGGTTTAGCCCAAGTTAACAGCACCCCGCAAGAGTCAGCTCACTGTCAGCGTTGGCCTCGCAGGTTCAGGGCTGATTTAAAACAGTAGATGGCGTGTTGAGACATTTTCAACCCATGAAATGCAGATTTTTGATAAGAAATGTCAATATTAACACCAGCATTGATGTGTTTCATCACAGTACAGTCATATCAAAAAACAGGTTTAAGTGTGCAGTAATTCTTTGATAAATATAATAACAATAATAATAACACCTGTTAAAATGTAATGTATAGTAATAATCAATGTTTGAATATAAGTAGTTTCCACAATATTGTGTCACAATTAGTAATTCCTGGCCTCTCTGTAAAAAGTGGAAATAAAATGGATTGCTTAGGATATGTGCAGGATATCTTTAAGCCCAGTTCAGACCAAAGATTTGCGACAAGACGAGTTGAAACTTGCAACTATTTGCAATGCGCTGGTCTGCAACCTTCTGAAACCTGCCAGTTTACACAGATGCGACTAGACGAGATGGTGGATCGTTTCCACAGCAACGACTCTCTGTACTTCTGTTCTAACTGCCGGCTTTTCAGGCTTTTTTGTAGCTGGATATAATTTTTGGCGTCTTAAAACATGAGTGAGGATAGTGATAGTGAGTTAC
>LKNJ01003847.1:76298-92227 GCA_002120245.1 Maccullochella peelii | reverse complement strand
AAACCCAGAGAGGTTTGATTACCACCACTGTGTCCTGGGCTCTGAGGGCTTTAACTCAGGGACTCACAGCTGGGATGTAGAGGTTAGAAATGATCAAACCTGGGGCCTAGGTGTGATACTGGAGTCTGTTCAGAGAAAGGATCAAATACCGACTGGATACTGGGAAATATGTCTCCTTGGTGGAAAATACAAAGCAGTCTCCCCACCACTCTCAGGTAAAGTTCTCTCAGTGAAGACGAAGCCACAGAGGATCAGAGTTCATCTGGACTTTGACAAACGAAAGCTGTCATTCTCTGATCCTGATACCAACACACACATACACACCTTCACACACACTTTCACTGAGAAACTGTTTCCATACATTGGCATCCTGAATAAACTCCCACTGAAGATTTTACCAATGAGCATCTTTGTAACAGTGGAACAGTCCCAGTATTAACAGGGTGATGGCCTAGTTTCCAAGTGTATTAGCTAAGCATGCTACAGTGGGGCAAAAAAGTATTTAGTCAGCCACCAATTGTGCAAGTTCTCCCACTTAAAAAGATGAGGGAGGTCTCCAATTTTCATCATAGGTATACCTCAACTATGAGAGACAAAATGAGAAAAAAAAAATCCAGGAAATCACATTGTAGGATTTTTAAAGAATTTATTTGCAAATCATGGTGGAAAATAAGTATTTGGTCAATAACAAAAGTTCATCTCAGTACTTTGTTATATACCCTTTGTTGGCAATGACAGAGGTCAAACNCTTAATGTTTATTTGTATAGGGACAAGTATGTAGCATAAACCAATGACACACACCACAGCATTTATAGCCTAAGCTCATTTGCAATGCCCGTCCCTCTACAGGTTTTAGTTGGGGATGCCATGTATTATTTTCAGGTTAAGTAAGGCAGCTCATAAATTCCATCATTTGACATCATATTTCACTTTGGGATCAATATGTGTTGCTATGTCCCTATTGAGGCTTCTCAGAAACTCTTTGTTTGGGAGAGGAATATGATTCATTGTAAGGAAACAATATATATTCTTTGGCTTATTTATAGGCCAGTTGATCATTTTTACTATTTCACTTTCAGTTTTTATTTAATTCTGCACTGTCAACATTGTGTAAGCAAAGCAATTACTTCTTTCTTTACTTGAAGACGTTTGATTCATGCTTAAGTTTTGAACTCTATGTATGGGGAAAGCGGATGAGTTTTGTAAATGTAAACTGCATCACTGATTATGTTCTGATAGTTTTGAACTACTTTTAATTATGACTAACTAATCAATAAAGAATAAAATCAAAATGGTTTCAGATAAAAATGTGTCCAGAGACTTTGAGCATGAGTTCAAACCCTATGATTTGAAATAATATGATGGCGTATTAGGGACACTGTCAGGAAAACAAAATAAACTGAGATTTTCAGAATACTGTTGAAAAAAATATAATATTTTGAGAATAGATATTTTAAAAACAAATCCATAATCTTCAGAGAAAAAAATGTATTATATAAAGTAGGACAATATGACACTTTACCAANAATGTTTTTGCTAATCTGATAGATGGAAACATGCTAACGTCTTCAGGAAAGCAAGACACCGTCAAAGCTCATCAAAGGTGTTGTATCAAAGGCAGGTACAGGTATTCTCTGTTGAGCCCCGTTTTTAGCCTTTGTTTCTTTACATTTTGGCAAATTGGTGCCATTAAAAGTGTGCTGAATTATCTACGAGCAGGTCCTGTTTATAATGTACCCATGGTTGTACAGACAACTATCACTGGATTACTTTGATAATGAAGAAAAGTTAAAAATGTGATTCTCAGGCAGGTTCCTGAAGTGTCATTTTTCTCTGTGTTGAAAGAAAGGAGTTTTATGCAATTGTTGTTATTTATCTCTTTAGTTACTGGTAACCATTAGGGTTACTCTAAGTATTTTTTAGATTAGATGTGGTGTATGCCACCAGTGAGAAACAATGACAAAAAAAATACCAAAAACAAATAAATAAGGAGGAGTCCTCCAGAAGAAGTGCCAACAATAACTTTGTCTGACAGAACAGTAAGGTTCACTTGCTTGTTCTTACATAGAAACAACAAGGTCAACTTGCATGTATTGCCCTTTTATTAATTAATCCATTCATTTTTATATTCATTATTTTCATCTTTATATTCATCAGTGTTTATTCTTTGCTTGTACTTAGATATGTTATGTGATTCCATCTGAAAGTTTTAAATAAACTTTTAAGTTGGATGATTTCAAGGCTTTTAGAAAGTGATGGAAAAAGCATTCTTTTTGTTTTTAAAGTACTAATTTTTAAGGATTGTACTTCTTACTATTCCTTATTTTAGGTCTTTTGGTCTTTCTTAATATATTCATTTTTTTATACATTTAACCAATATAATCGTTTTATCATTTATAATCATTTTATAATCATTTGATGTGTTCAGTTTTACCATTGTTATCATCTTGTTTTATAAAAAATAAGTTTCCTTTTAATACTGGCTTGGTTCAGACATGCTGAAAAAACATGTTCTAAGTTGTTGTTACAACACGACTACAAAATGGCTGGTGTATGTGAGGATCGCTTGACATAGCTGTCAGCGGAAGTCTCTACGGTTTGGAGCTACAGCCTCTAGCGGGGGTTTCCTCTGTGGGCACAGGGCACATACCTGTACACGTGCAGGTTGCATGCTGATGAGAGTATATAAACGGAAGTTTCCTGCACCATCGAGGTGTCACGGTATGGGGAGCAGGTGAGGGAAGGACCCAAACGCAGACAGCCACGGAGGGGAACAAAGGAAGGTTTTATTAGGGAAAGGCAGGGAGGTAAACAGGGCAGGCAGGTAGGCAGGCTGGGCAGGCAGGGAGGAAGGCAGGCAGGTAAGCCGGTAGGCAGGTAAGCCGGCAGGCAGGTAAGCAGGCAGGCGGGTAGCAGGCAGGCGGGGAATCAGGCAGGCGGGGAATCTGGCAGACGGCAGACAACAGGGAACACGGGACACGGGACACAGCACACTGAACACTGAACATGAACAATGAACCGACGAGGACCAACTGAAAAGGACAGGTACAAATAAGGAAGGCACTGACGAGGGAATGAGACACAGGTGAGCACAAACACAAGTGAAAACACTGAGGGCTGAGACGAGAGGCGGGAACACGAGACAGAACTTCAAAATAAAGGCACCCAGGGACGAACCATGACACGAGGCTTGCGGACATTTTGTCTGCAGAGCCCGTACGTGTGGTTTTGAGCATTTTGAAGCACACGGGGTCCAGAAATAACTTGGACGTTTGATGTTGTAGTCGGACAAACTGGTGAAAGTCGGTTCCTCGCAGAATTGCGATACTAAACAACTAGAACTCGGAGTTGAGCAATTTCTGTGAAAACCCAATGTCAGCAAGTTAAAGGGAATTTTTTACCAAAATCAGAGGTGGAAATGAAAACAGAACTTTAACTCAGCTTCTCAGCTTAAAATCCATCCTCAGTCACCAGGTTTATAGAAAATAATATAGCATCGATTAAAAATCCTTCTGCTTCTTTTTATAATTTTTTCTTTGTTTGAATTACTTTTTTGAAAACTTAAAACCTTTTGTATTTGAATCAATAAAAATTAAAGAAAAATTTAAAGCAGCTTTTTCGTCCACAGACGACGCTCTGCCCCCTAGAGGTAACTTTCAGTGGGTCCACACTACGGCAACACGACTGACGACCTTAGGGCACACCACACACACACACACAGACACTCTTTAGCATAGGAGTGAAGAACCTGTGTAGGTACCCCTCCCCGGGCCGCCCAGGTGTCCGTGCCCGGTGGAGGTCTCATAGCTGTTAGGCCTCCTTAGGTCAGGGGTGCAAAGTGTTCATGGGCTTTCTCGCATCATCTGATTTCTAATCAGATTTATGGACGTTTAATTGTGATGGATAGCGGAGATAATGATGTCCTCTGGTAGTCACACTGAATTACATCATTATCTGTTTGATGTCTGTGTGTTAAGATTTGACTGATTTATGACCCAGAGAAGGAGAACGAGTTTTGACTCAAATGAAGCTCAGCACAGGATCTTTGCCTCTATTACAGACAGTAATTTCCAGATGTTTAAAATGCCGATTCAATTACAGAGGAGCACAGTGAATATTTCATTCCACACCTCCCCCTGGAATGCTATTCCTGCCGTAGATAGCGAGAGCTGAGAGTAGACATGAAACACGTGATTCGGTCCTGGATTCTGTTAAATAAAGGTGGAACTATTTTCAGTGCACTGTGACAACAGTCCTACATCTGTTGACTCACATCCTTTCTCGACCTCCTCCCAGCGGAATTGGTGTCTCCTGACCACCGAGAAGACCGAATCAAAGCGCTTCACCGTGATCATCTCCAGGGCCTCCTTCAGATGGAACGGATGGAGACACGGAGATGTAGCCTGAATGCTGCAGATCACATCCACCTCTGCAAAAAAAACAATGTCAACAAACGGGTGTACTTTGAAATTAAACAGCTGCCTTGTCTCCACTCCGCAGCAATACGGTGCTTTGTCACTAATCAAACAGACAGTTTCAATACTGTGACAGACACTAGAATTTGTATGCACACATCCTGGTGTTGTTTACATACCTGGGTGGGACTTGAGAAACTCTTGGATGGTTTCCACTGGTGTAGAGGAGTCTCTGGAGACTTCAGGACTCCTGCAGTGCACCTTGGCACCCCACAATATTGCCACCTTCTCGATATCATCATGGTCTGTCGACACCCACACACTATAGGAAAATGAAGGTGTCTTATCATTATTATTATTCGTCGTGAGAAAGCCTAAGAACACTTTGCACCCCTGACCTAAGAGAGGCCTAACAGCTATGAGATCTTCACCGGGCACGGACACCTGGCCTTGCCTGGGGAGGGATGCCCGCACAGGTTCTTCACTCCTACGCTAGAGAGATGTGTGTGTGTGTGTGTGCGCGCGCGCGTGCGTGCGTGCGTGTGGTGTGCCCTAAGGTCGTCAGTCGTTTGGCCGTAGCGTGGATACGATGAAAGCTTACCTCTCGGGGGCGGAGTGTCAAGTATATTGCACTTTTGTGAGATACTAATTTTCACCAGTTTGTCTGACTAAAAATCATCAAATGTCTAAGTTCTTTTTTGACCCCCGCGCGCTTCAAAATGCTCAAAACAACACGTACAAAAGCAGGCAAAAGTGTCCGCGAGCCTCGATCGTGCAGAAAACTTCCGTGTTTATACTCTCATGAGCATGCAACCTGCACGTGTACAGGCACGTGCCCTGTGCCCACACAGAACACCCGCCAGAGGCTGTCGCTCTAAACCGTAGAGACATTCGCTGTCAGCCATCTCAAGCGATCCTCATGTCACGTACACCAGCCATTTTGTGACAACAACAACTTCTATCATGTTTTTCAGCATGTCTAGGCCAAACCAGTATTAAAAAGGAAACATCTGTTTCTTCATAAAACAAGACAATAGCGATGGTAATACTAAACACATCAAATGATTATAAATGATAAAACGATTATGTTGGTTAAACTTATAAAAAATGAGAATTAAAAAAAACTTATCATGATTCAAAATAATCAGTACAAACCAAAAAAATTTATACGTTTTCCATCACTGTCTAACATCCTTAAAATCATCCAATTTAAAACTTTCTATAACAACTGTAGACCATTCAGATGGAATCACATAACATATCTGAGTACAAGCAAAGAATAAACTATGATGAATATAAAAATAAAAGGGAATGGATAAATGATAAATGAATAAAAGATAATAAATGCAATGTAAGAGCAAGCAAGTGAACCTTACTGCTCTGTCAGACAAAGTTATTGTCTGCACTTGTTCTGGAGGACTCCTCCTTATTTATTTGTTTTTTGGTCTTTTTTGTCATCGTTTCTCACTGGTGGCATACACCACGTCTAATCAAATATGTTAATTAAATACTTTAATCCTAATGGTTACCAGTAACTAAAAAGGCAAATAACAACAATTGCATAAAACTCCTTTCTTTCAACATATCACTTTATTATATTTAAATATCTGTATACTTCAATATCTAATATTTGTCTAACTAACTTTTTCTTTTATGGACCACATGTCCAACAGAACTAAATCATTTAATTTGTACAGAGAAAACACATAGCATGGCCCAAAGCCACAGTGACGCATGATCTGTTACTAGTGTTGTTACTGGCAAGATTCATTTATTCATTTAGATGATGACATTTTAAAAGGAAAGCAGGATTAATACAGATTTAAGATGCAGTTTAGCGCAGGTTACCTTAATATGCAAAGGGAAGGAGGTTTACACAGGCACAGGGCTGCAACTAACAATCATTTCAATTACTGATCATTCTGTCACTTATTACTGCGATCAATCAAATAATCATTCAGTTTATAAAACGTCAGAAAAAGGAGTAAAATGGCCTGTCACAACCTAAAATATCAATTGAATAAATAGCTTGTTTTGTCAAAAGTAGCAAATATTTTGCCTTTTTTTACCTTTATAAATGACTTAAACAATTAATTTACTATCAATATAGTTGGCTATTAATTTTGTGTCCACTAATCATTTCAGCATGAATTATCTGCACATAACTCTCCTAAAATGTGTATTTTCATGCTTTATGTACATCTTTCTCTTCCTGTCTCTTTTCATCTTGTTCCTCTGATATGGACCTCATGTTGGATTGTAGTAGCAGAGATTGACTGATTGATTAACTCGTGTGTTACTTTGGAGGAACAAGGATACTTCAGTGGGGGCATAATGGGAAAATGATATGTACAGAGGGATATACATATATTGTGGCAACCCAGGAGAGACGGCCAGGCTGATCCAGCCCAGGAGGCGGGTTCCCAGGCTCAGGTTGGGGGAGGTGATAGAGGGTGTGTATTATCCTGTGCAGCTGCTGCAGCCTCTGGGGAGGCGAAAGTGGTCACAACTGCAACCGATTAGATAACCAGGGAGGGCAACTATATACGAGGCTGCCAGTTCAACAGAAGAAAGGAGATGTTGGACAAGAAAGGAAGCGGAGACCACGGACAGAGGCACGACTATGGAGTGAATATAGTCTCATTAAGATTTGTAACTGAAAAACCAGATTTGTAACCGAAAACCAAGATTTGTAACTGAAAATCCAAGATTTGTAACTGAAAAACATGATTGTAATAAATATGTATATTTTACTTACAGATTTTTAACTTCAGCTTCACAGATCTGGTCCTTTTCGCTTTCAAAAAGCTTCCTGCGCATTCAAATGTCTTTGTTTTCGTTTACAGATCAGGTTACTTTCGCTTTCGGGGTTTTGAGACTATGTTCTTGCTGTTTGGGCTTCACAGATTCGTAAATGCATGGGGCGTTTAGGTGCTGGTGGAAAAGTGGGACATCTGGACTTTCAGCGAATTTGTGTTTAATTTCACAGTGGGAAAGACGTTTTTCTAAATAGACAGAATAGCTCGTCACCCCTTGACTAGAGCACATACATATATGTACCAACCATAGACTCTATACAGTAACCTATAAATGTAAATATATGGTTTAAATAAGCTACTGCTAGGTGGTAGAGTTGTTCTTCTGCTGGGAAAACAGCCAGTCCAGGCAAAAAGCAGATGAAGGCTGAACCTAACCCAAACCACCGAGGGGCGGCGCTATACGGGAAACACAATTCTAACGGGAGGGAATCACATTTCCACGGGGGAACGGACTNTCAAAAGACTACTTTTCTTTATAATGTAGTTAATTTGAATGAATTTTTAATTTATCCAAATAAAATATATATCAATACTTGACAAATGCTTTGAAAAATATGGACAATTACAAAAATTAGATTATTGCCAATTTAAATGATCAAATCAAGTGTGAGAGAGAGACAGGAGAGGCAGAAAATGTGAGCAGAGAAGCTCAGAACCATAAAAAGACTGATCAGGTACCAATCAACCTGTAGATTCAAAACAGATACCAGTAATCTGTCAAAATAGTGGAAACCACCAAATGTACCGTATCCAGAAAAAATGTTTGAGCCAGAAAAATAGGGTAACTTGCAACAAATTGCAACTCCAAAAATGTAGATGGAGCGGGATAAAATTAGAGGGATAGAGAGATAGAAAACCCAAAAATAAGGGGTGAGCGGGTAGATGGGATAGGAAAGAGAGAAAAAAAATCCTCAAAAGTGGATAGAAGGCCAGTAAAGATAGATGTAGATGGAGAGCAGCACACCTGTAAGACAAATAGAAACATACATTAGACAGATGATTCAGAAAAAAATATTGAATGAAGTCATTCAAGGCGTTTCCTTTGAATATGTGAATATTGTTTTTACCAAACACCCCTATGAATATTGCCGTATCCATATCGGTATGATGAAACTTAGCTACTAAGTGAGGATGTTTTAGTAGTGTTATTGTTTCACTACGACTTTAGTAGATTTCCCCAGCAAATCTGTCTTCTCCGACTTCATCACACTGCTTTAATTCAAATAACTGCCTAATTTTATGGCGTCAAGACAACACAGGTCATAGCAGAATTTTCATTTGTGTGTGAACTTACGGTTCAGTCGCCACAGAGTCACCAATATTGATGGCCAGCAGTAAGGTAGAGAGGAGGAGGAGGCCAGAATCAGTGCAAAGGGAGAGAGAGAGGGGGGGATTTTCAGTTTCGTAAGAGACAAGCAATTCACAACTCTTTTCAGTCATGTATTTACCTCAGTTATTTTCAAAGTTTCTCAGATTTGTAGCTAGTGTAAGCTAAATATTCAGATTAATTCTAATGCCCATTGCCCCAAATGCCTTTGGCAACAACCCGTCAGTGATGCCAAGGCAGGTTTTTTGTTTTGTAATGGCAAACGCTGACTTGGTTGTGAACAAGTCAAATTCAATGCATTCTTACAATGCTCATTACAACATACACAAAATAAAACACGTTCAGGTGTAGTTCACACTTGAATGGGATTTGAAAGAAACCAGGTGGCTTAACACTCAAAACTTGTAGTGAATTTCAAGAAAAATGTAGAGTAAAGTTAAGTTGTCTGTTAATTTCACATTATATCTTTCTATACTTACCACTGCAGATGTCTACCAATGTTCTTCTCTTTTCCTAAGAGAGGAAACAAGATGGGAAGGTTTCTTTAAATTTTGTGTGCGCACACATGGCTTCATATTCATTTCCAAGCTTGCCATCTGTATTATGGTGGTTGGGTGAGTAAGTAAAAAGGTGAGGCTTACTGTTTAGTAGAAATAACCCGTTATCTTGTTCTGTGCCCTAAAATTAGCATTAGCAACAATGCTAGCGTTTAGCAGCGCGAGCAGTGCTTGCTACAATTAAGCTAATGCTAAATACGCTATCTAAATATGTGGACTTTGTTATGCCACATGAAGCAAGTATTTCTTCTTCCCCGTAACGTGTGAACTCTGTATTAGCCATAACCTCATTTTGTGTCACTTTAAAACACCAAACTGTATTGATAATGTTTAGACATTAGGGGAGACAGCAGCCGCTCCTTACCACGAAGGAAGTCAGAGCAGAATGACGGAGCACTTGCGTTGAGCAGTTGGTATTAATTGAGACGTTCAAGTACACTCGGAAATTCTGTCATCAAAATCACTACTCTTGAAAATCTACTTTATGTGATTCTTTGAAGACATATACCTTTATTCACACTGTCTATTGGCTTTGGTGATCCCCTGACTATTCTTTTAATGCCACAACAACTAATGAGTGGCCATGAAATAAATCAATTTATCTATCATCGATCTTTCTATCTATAGTTGATGAAGTCACAAAACAGAAGTCAGACAGACACAGAGAGAGTTATTTTTACCTGATGCTTTGGCAATATTGTCTTTGTTACACCAANACATCAATCCACCAATCAGAACAGAGGAACAAACTGATAGTAAAAATCTCCACAAAGACAGGAAAACCGGTTTGTGTATTTGTGAGTATCAGTATTTGTTAGTGTATTACTGTGTTGGTCTGTGTTTGTATGTGTATTGTATTACTGTGTGTGTGTGTGTGTGTGTGTGAGTGAGAGAGAGAGGGGTTTGAATTTATCTACAATTAAAAAGGACAGATAGCTCAACATCGAGAGAGAGAGAGAGAGAGAGAGAGAGAGAGAGAGAGAGAGAGGTAGGTTTGATTTAACTAACAGTTAAAAAGCACAGAGGTCACAACTGCCAAAAATAGCTCTACATCAATCCACCAATCAGAACAGAGGAACAAACTGATGTTTAATTTGTTTATCAACATCAGCTGTGCGTGTAACTATCTGGTGCCTCAGAGTGCTCAGTCACTGAGACACAGAGAGAGATAGAAATAGTTTTTTTTAATGTGACCTGCTTTCATTTTTTATTTGGACTTTCAGTTTTAATCATGGCCACAAAATGTCAGAATCCAGAAAACAGTCCAGAATCTCACACAAGTGCAACCAATCTTTTTAAGATGCATCTCAAGAGGTATTGGTTCTGTGTTTTTTGTAATTAATTATATTGCATATCTTTGCGTGTGAAGAATATGAAAGTGCTTACAGATCTAGTTTAATATGTGACGAAATCCCCAATAACTGTTGTCTCCGTTGTCTTAACTCTACTTCTGTCGACAGGTTTAGCACAGAGNTTTCTGATGCTTGGAGGCAGACAGTTCAAAAACTGTATGTCCTGTGGCTTAAATAGTTACATGATGTGAACCAGGACGTTTGTCTACATTCTGAGGTGAAATTATGTATGAAGAGTGAAAATTGTGGAAACGAGAGCAAGTTTAACAGGCATTTTCAAGACGATTTTACAGCTGCCTTCCACTCTAGGCGATGATGTCACCCACTCTACCTTTAAACATTCCGCCCCACACACACCCATTATAAACTCAGAAAAGGACTGAAAAAAGCATAAAACTAAAACTGTGATTTATCAAAAACTGTAAAAGATATCAAAAAGTTGAATACAAGTCTAATAGCTGAACATCTTGTGACCTGTTTAAAGTTTAAATNAAAAAAAGGTAGAGAAACCACAGTTTCAAAACACCTGTCATTTGTGTTTTGCTCAAGACCGTAGGAGACAAAATATCATTAGAGTTAATGAGACAGTTGAAGGATTTTCTGATGCTTGGAGGCAGACAGTTCAAAAACTATGTCCTATGGCTTAAATAGTTACATGATGTGAACCAGGACAAGTTTGTCTACGTTCTGAGGTGAAATTATGTATGAAGAGTGAAAATTGTGGAAACAAGAGCAAGTTTAACAGGAATTTTCAAGACGATTTTACAGCTGCCCTACACTCTAGGCGATGATGCCACCCACTCTAGCTTTAAACATTCCGCCCCACACACACCCATTATAAACTCAGAAAAGGACTGAAAAAAGCATACAACTAAAACTGTGATTTATCAAAAACTGTAAAAGATATCAAAAAGTTCAATACAAGTCTAATAGCTGAAAATCTTGTGACCTGTTTAAAGTTGAAATGGAGTCTGTAGCTAAAGTATGCGGAAGAAGAAGCATTTCAAAGTAGAGCAAGTTACAGAGGGTTCTCCATTGACTTACATTGTAATTTTTTTTTGAAAAAGCTTAATATTTTAAAAAGTATAAAATGTATTAAAAAGATAAATACAAGCACACATGTCCCTAAAGAGCTGAACATTTTGATAGTTGAATGGTTTCTGTAGCTGAAAGTATGCTGAAGTAGTAGGCCAGCGAAAAACGTACGGAAGAAGAAGAAGAAGAAAAAGAAAAANTGGCATTTATCTAGTCGGGATTTTTTAACAAACGTTGCCTAAGCAAACATTTGAAAATATTTTGAGTGATTTTAATATATCCTGCTGACTTGACATTTCATGAAAGTAAAACTATTGTGACCATGCTTCACTGACTGGCAGCTGATGATGGGTATTAAGGTTAATGAGGAGCACATGTTGCAGAAGTAGTGGGCAGTCTATCAATGTAAGGAGGTTAGTGGGTGAATGTGTTGAATGTGACTCTTGCGGACCGTTCTGCTCTTTAAATGTGCAGACATTTAATGCTAATTAGCTCTGTGCATAGCAGCTGTGCCAGAAGCTCGGGGCCTTTCGTCCTGCTAACTGTTAAATAATTGCTTGTGAACCATGAAGGAAGTTTACATTGTGAACATGCTAGGATTCAGTTTATGAAATGACAAGGTAAATTAGCTTAATTGCTAGCTGTTAGATGTTTTCCTCATTTTAATATTGGGGGAAACTTTTCCAGGGCTTACATGCACCTCCGGAAAATTGTTATGCTGTTAGCTGCAGGCTGTTCAAAAACCGTAGGTCGTATCGGCATTGCCCTCACCTGGAATTGAGCCCTCGTCTCCCGCACCCAAGTCAGTGAAGTTAACCGCTGTGCTAAATCTGCCGACAGGATAGAATCAAACGGAGACAATAGTTATTGGGGATGTCGTCACATATTAAACTAGATCTGTTGCACTTTGTTAAATTTCCCAGATATGATTTATAGCCCATACCGGTTGTTATTCAGGAAGCACAACTAAATAACTGATTCAATCCCTGAAACCATGATTGGACACTCTGCTGTAGAATCCGATATGACCAATGTCACCTTTACTAAATATTTTCAACTACACATACGTAATACAAGATGACCATATTCTTCACACGCAAAGATATGCAATATAATTAATTACAAANGTGTCACAGTGTCTCTCTTTAGTGACAGCTGAGTTACAACTCAAGTGACAGTGGCAGTGTGGTTCGTTGTGCTGGTTCACTGGCATGACTACTCGTACAGGAAAAGGGAACATAACTATCGCTAATGTTGTTTCCACCTATGATTTCCCTTTGATGACAAGTAAAAGGTCCTTAGTTAGGGGTCAGTGGTCGCACAAACAGTGACAGTTACAATGAACCATTTTTTAAAAATCAGTCATGATGTATAAATCAACTTTGAACTTTGTACAGTGACTGAAGTGATTATCTTCTTATCTGCAGGAGATGGCGGCAACGAGGCCCCATCTTATTCACCCATCCATCCACTCACTTCTAGTAGACTTTCAGAGGGTACTCCATCCACCCATTCATTCATCCATCAGTCTTTCTCAGGTATTACTTATTGTTGGGGCTTAACCAACCAACCCTCCGATGTACAAATGACATTCTGTATTCACCTCTGTGCTATTTAACTCAAGCTAACAGTTTGAAGTGCTACTTAACAGTTACATACAATAAAAGAAGATATCGGCCCAGCGGTTAGGAACCGCTGACTACTATCTTTTCTTCATCTCTCCCTGTTGGATTTAGATATGCATCACTCTAGGACATCAGAGAGTACTTCACTTAGTGTATTTATTGTTATCATCAGCCTTTCTGTTATTATTATTGGGGCATCTCTCCCCTAAAAGCTGTCCTGGCTTCCCCTTGCCGTAGCATTTGTGTCATACATCTTCAATCTCTAGTAGTGACCAAACCTGGCCCTCACAGCTGGAATCAAACCCTGATCTCTTGCACGCAAGTCAGCGGAGTTAACCGCTGTGCTAAACCCGCCGACAGAGTTAAGCAGAAGTTCTAAATATAGAGAGAGAATGGGGGAATCACCATTCAAAAACCGTAGGTCGTATCGGCATTGCCCTCACACCTGGAATCGAGCCCTGGTCTCCTGCACCCAAGCCAGCGGAGTTAACCGTTAAATTTCCCAGATACGATTTATAGCACATACCGATTGTTATTCAGGAACCACAACTAATTAACTGATTCAATCCCTGAAACCATGATTGGACACTCTGCTGTAGAATCCAATATGAACAATGTTACCTTTACTAAATATTTTAAACTACACAGACGTAATACAAGATGACAATATTCTTCACACGCAAAGATATGCAATATAATTAATTACAAAAATCACAGAATATAGCAGCCCTGACCAAGAATCAAACCCTTATCGCCTGCACCGAAGTCAGCGGTCTTACCGCTGTGTTAAACTGGCCGACAGAGAAACAGAGACAACAGTTATTGGGGATGTCGTCACATATTAAACTAGATCTGTAAGCACTTTCATATTCTTCACACGCAAAGATATGCAATTTAATTAATTACAAAAAACACAGAATCCATACCTCTTGAGATGCATCTTAAAAAGATTGGTTGCACTTGTGTGTGATTCTGGACTCTTACTTTCAGACTTGTTTTAGTCTTATAAATCTGTCCATGTGCACTCTCACATGTGAACCTGATAGGACATTTTAACCTGCCGCAGCTTCTACACTTGAAAGAGCGTGTATTCTATGGAGGATATATGTGGCCATGATTAAAACTGAAAGTCCAAATAAAAAATTAAAGCAGGTCACATAAAAAAAAAAACAATTTCTCTCTCTCCATCTCAGTGACTGAGCACCAGATCATCACACGCACAGCTGATGTTGATATACTAATTAAACATCAGTTTGTGACCGCTGTGCTTTTTAACTGTTAGTTAAATCAAACCTACCTCTCTCTTGATGTTGAGCTGTCCTTTTTAACTGTAGAAAAATTCAAACCTCTCTCTCTCTCTCACTCACACACACAGTAATATAATACACATACACAGACCAACACAGTAATACACTAACAAATACTGATACTAACACACACAAATGCACAAACATACCCACTGGTTTTCCTGTCTTTGAGGGGATTTTTACTATCAGTTTGTTCCTCTGTTCTGATTGGTGGATTGATGTTGAGCTATTTGTCCTTTTTAACTGTTAATGAATTCAAACCTACCTCTGTCTCTCACTTACTTACACACACGGGTTTTTGTGTACTAAAAGCTCCAAGTTTTCTGCTGCATTAGAAAGACGCCCCTTTCCACTTGATCCACAAAGATGTGGTAAATGTCAAAAAATCTATTTTGAGCCATACAACACAAACTTCACTTCAAATATCAAATACAGCTCAAAATATAACCTGACAACATGCTTAATGATGAGGACAGTAGATAATTAGATGCATAAGCTCCACCCATGACATAAATGGAAATTATATAGACTAACTCAATTTGAGAGGACAGCAGCTATACAACACACAAAAAAGTGTATTGAAGGGTCAAACATGATTAAATGGAACATGGCTAAACACACACACACACACACACACACACACACACACACACACACACTGAAGTGAAGGCATTGTGCATCAAAAGGACACATCCAATATAGTAGGACATATTGTTTTACACATCACACAATACAACAGCACTGTGCATTGCAAAGACATACCTGACCGGTGAGGACATATTTTAACAAACAATACAGCCCTCTATGAGAGCTCCTACACCGTTCATTGCAATGACATCACCAATACACAGAATAACTATTTTAAAGAACAGTTTTTTTCTACATGACAATTTTCTCCTGATAATAATAATAATAATAATAATAATAATAATAATAAAAAAAATAAATAAATAAAAAAAAAGATACATTTATTCTATATGTAAAAGAATAAAGATCAGCTCTCCACTGTGTAATATTGCTCAACCGTGAACTGTGCTGTTAACGTTCACCGCATGTTCTGACCTCGGCGCCAACCAGCACCTTTAAAGCCTTAAACAACAAAGGTCTGCACTAATTTCCTTCTGTAACAATTTCCTACACATCATTTTACTGTTTGTTTGTTTTTTCAGAGTTACGGCCCGATTCCTGACAAAGTCTGATATTTTGAATAGAGCGACTAGCCAGAGTGGGATGTTCAGCGGTCTTGCACTGCTGGCATTCAATCACAGTGGCTAGTTTTCCCTTGGCAATGTGGTCGTTAAAATGTCTCATCACTGCTGCAACCTCTTTTTGAGACCACTGTTGTTTCCGTTTCCTCCTAGGATCCCTTTCCACAGCATTTTTCAGAGACACTACAAAAGAGGAAAACAAACAATGTCAACCCAAACTCTAGGGTTACATTTGTAATGGCACTTACTAAACCTACAACTCCAAAGCAATGTAAACTAGGGA
>LKNJ01003847.1:46870-71901 GCA_002120245.1 Maccullochella peelii | reverse complement strand
AAACACAGAGATGATAGGAGTTTTCAACTTGTGACAGCTCCTATATTTTAAAGAGTATGTAAACATATTATATATCAGTGTCTTCTGTGAAGCCTATTGCCTCTTCCCATGGCAACCTTTGACTGGATCTGAGGACACACAGCTGATTGAGATGACACATTCACTTACAGCAGGAAATCCCATCGCTCAAATCATGGACCTTTAAACCATACAATCTAGGAGAAACACATGTATGCATATATGTGTGTCAATGTATTTCTGCTCTTACAGTTCAGCTCCCAATTCTGGAAATTAATTTCACATTTCTGCATTTTCAGCAAAGCTTTGCAATTCATTCTTCTTCTCTATGTTTTTACACACAGCTGATGTTGATAAACTGATTAAACCTCCATCAGTTTGTTCAGCAGTGTTTTGCAAATAAATTTCAGCTTTCAGCATTCCCACGCATTTTCTGCAGGAAATGCAATTTTTCTAGTTGCACTTAACATTAATACACTAAGTTCTATAAGCAACATTTCCACTTTTAAGTGCCTGAGATATTCTATTATGTGTCTCTGAGGGAGTCTCATCACAGGTTGTTGTGACTGAACAGCAGTGGCTGCATGCTTGTGATGAGCCAAAGCTACATCACTTGTCCTTTCTGCCCTCCTCCTGCGGGAGTGTCTGAGGTGTAGATCCATGAAGCACCAGCAGCCCACACAGAGTGAGAGAGATGCCCACCCACCATAGAGCTGCATGGGTCTCTCCAAAAATCACCCACCCCAGGACAGCCTGGACACAAAAACAAATAGACTCACTGTAAAACAAAGACACCACATAAAAGACGGAATGCTTTCACTAAAATGTTTTGCTGTGAAGTACATTTCTTTTCACGGGCTCAGTACTGCTCAAAGTAAAACAATGCAAGGTCATCATAGGAGGATGCTGAGAGCTTACTGAGGAGATGAAGTTGGATGCAGTGGTGGTGACTGTGGCCCTGGCTGAAGAGGAGCAGTGTCGTAGGGCCTTGGAGAAGAAGGTCCACATGACCGCATTACAGGCGAACAGCAGGCCTCCACACAACAGCCGCAGGGGGAAGTGGAGCTGCAAACACACACACATACACGTGAAATGAGAACGCAGCAGTCAGCTATGTAGGTGCAGATGGGTAACAAATTAAAGGAAAAATCTCCTGTAGGTGTTCAGTTGGGTTGAGATCTGGTTCAACTGGGCTTTCCTTTAATTTGTCACCAGACTATATGTACTGCATGTATGTAATTATTTTTGCTTTAGCTTCTGTTATAATGACATGATTAATACAGTAATTCTGTGTAAATGCTTCACCTTAAAACCATGTGCCTGTGCTGTCATTCACAGCAGACAGGAATAGTGGGCAAAGCACAGGTGCAACTAATAAAGTCATTAATTCACTTTCTTCATCATTAATGATAAGAATTGCACCTGTGCTTCTCCTACAGTGACATATCATTGTGTCTGCAGTGAAAAATCTGTATAGGGCTGTTTCTGCATATTCATTTGTTCCTTAACAACTACAGACTTTTTTCCCCCTACACAATACAATGAAACCAAGTGATAATAGGTTAAAATAACAACATTTGTTCCCAATATGTTCACAAGGTATTAAAAGAAATACACAAAAAAACCCATGAAATTTGAAAATAAAAACCAAAATTACACATACAGAGTGAGCCAAAAAAATATGTCCACAGTGATAGACGTAAATACAACCAAAACAATACCAAGCAAAAATTGAATGAATAACCGGTCATTCACACCATTAATAAGCCCTGACCTAACCTCTACAAGTTCCTCTTACTTTTCACAACTTTCTATTTATTCGGAAGCTTTTCCACAGTACTGAACTAGCATGAAAACTAGCTTCTGGCTTCACTATTTAACGCACACTGGACCATTTGTATCTGTGAACGTAAGTCGTCAGTGTCGTGACTTCTTTCCTTTGTATTTAGTCACTAGCCTATACGCCGTAAGTTTCAACACGCAGGTAGGGTACTCAAAGTTGTTGCTCTTGATGTCTGGTGTTGGGCTTGTTCCATACAAACAAAACTCAAATACATTCATAAAGAAAACAGGCCTTCACAAATGAAAATAAAACAAAACAAGGAGCAAACTGATATATCCTTTGTCTTTAAATACTCCTTTCTTTTATCTGCTTTTCCCTGTGTTCTTATAGTCCCTTTGTTGCGGTTGAAAACTGTTGCTCGCCCGGCATCTTCCAGCTACAACCTGCACCTTGATCTAGTAATTGGCTTGGGGCGGCGCAAGCCATTTGCCCCTTTTATTCCCTTTGCCAGCCTTTCGCCTATAGGTGGCATTGTTTTACTTAAACAAAAAACTAACTGGCTCTAACAGTCGGTATGAAACTTACAAAGGGATTCCCAGTCTTCCACAGGAGCACGATGTTTTGAGAAAGAGACACAGAGACAAACAGAGAGACGGATGTTACATTCAGTTCGTCTCACCCAGTCACAGGCTGTGGTTCCAGCGTGTGTTTCAGTCCAGCCGCTGAGGCCTGACTCACACATCTCTCTCAGGTAGTCTGCACCGAGTGACAGCTTGGCAGACAAAGACGCAGCGGCACCCAAAAATCCCGCTAATAACGCGTAAAACGACCCTGAAATCATATTTGAAGAGAATGAAACACATTACAGGGGCAGGAGTCTCATACCAGTAGTCCCCATTGCGAGCAGTGTCAAGTTTGACTTAAAGGATATGGACCGTGGTAGAAAATTTCAAAACAAAATCTGCTTGACGACCGGAAAATACCTATGCCCATTTAGCCAAACAGCTACTCCCAAAACATTACCATATAAACATCAATTAACCTTTACTGGTGGTTTAAATCACTACCATATGAGTATACTTCTGGCGTTTTCCATGGGTGGCAAACACTTAACACAGGACAAAGGGTACTCGTTTTTGCCTCCGCCTACCTGTACAATTTTATTTTGAAGACGAAATACTTTTCCCGATTACATTTTCACCCTCTTGAATTCAGTTTCTCACATCCGCCAATCGCAGTAGCTCCTGGAGTCATGTGACTCGCGGCGGCACATCTTAATGACGTATGTTGTGTTTTGGTGATATCCGTGTGCTTATCGAGAAGTCTGTTTAGGCCTGTATTTCATTTGGGTGTTTGTATTGTATTACTCCTTTGCAATGAACAAAAATAAGGCAAGTGGCGTCTCATGGGTGAAACCAGCGGAACCGTCCTTTCTGAAGAAGTTTAAAAATGATGTTGGTTACAAAGAAGGACCGACTGTTGATACTAAGGTATGTGATGGTTTGGCTAATCGTGTAAGCTAGCAGCCCAGACTCCGGAGAACGGTAGCTTATTTGAGTGTATGAAATCATAGTTAGCCATATCTTTTACTAGCTGTATGATATATTGCATTGGGTTTTAGTGATAGTCTGCTGATTAAATAATTGATTTGATTGAAACAAGACCTCCGCATTGGACCTCGACCCGTTCATTCAAACGACTTAACACCGCCTTCCCTGGACTACTTCTTCATCCACTCATGCTCATCCAGTGCAGTGAATGGAAGCGTTCTAAACGGGCTTAGTTTTCCCAGAGGCTGTGTTTGGTAAAGAAAACCTCTTTGTCTGTGTTTCATATTTCCCTCTCAGCGTCAGGTGATGCCAACACTGGATGATGACAGCGGGAGTGATCGAGAGGATGAGTTACCTCAAATTGTGGTCCTTAAAGGTGGAGACCTGACCGCAGAGGACGTGAAGAAGATCAAGGACGAAGTGCATGCTGGAGGTGGCGCAGAGAAAGGTAAGACTGAATGAGCATGGACCATCTTTTTATGTCAAGAAGGGTCTCTTTGTTCTACTTGACTGGAGAATGGTGCAGTTCAGTTTAATGTTTTAATCACATCACAGCTGATCTACTCAAATTTCACTTATGTTGTGTTTTGTCAAGGCGAGTGTCTAAAATGAAACCCCCTGCCTTTGCATACAGTTTGCACTCTAAAAAGTTTGTTTTGATGAATCGTACGGATCCGACTTGTCCACAGATGACGAGCTTCCTCCTGATGGTAAAATCCTGTTCAAGAAACCAGCCAAGCGCTCCTCCTCAGACAAATTCCAGGGCATCACCGCCAGCTCCAGCAAAAAGAAGAAGAGTGATGGTGGAGAGAAGGCGGAGGAGAAGAAGGCGGAGGAGAAGAAGGAGGTGAAGTCTGGAAAGAAAGTAAAAAATAACAGTCTTCTGTCATTTGGAGGGGATGAGGAGGAAGAGGAGGACTAAATGTTACTGGTGAAATGTAAGACTGTCATTAACCCCTCTGACAGAATGGAATCAAAGTGACATTTGAGTATTAATGGTGACATGTTTTATAATATTGACGAATAGGAACAGGTGTAAAATTAACAGACACTGTATTCTAAACAGATACTGTCTGGAGTTCATCCACAGTGTGCAGCCTGTCCATTCTGTAGCTTTTTTTTAAAGGACAGTGCCATTATTTTTGCATGTCTTAGCCCACTGACTACTAATAGTCTATACTTGATATTACAACTTTCAGAGATTGAAATAGCTTGAATAAGAAATCCATCACAATGATCCATTATCGTTATAGGAGGGATATTTTCAACTCCCCATGGTACATTCAAGGACACTCGGACATCCTCAAATTGATAGTCTGTGGAACAGAAACAGCTAGGGCTGAATGAGCATAAATAGCACAGACAGAGAGCGTATAAACCTTTTTCTGCTCTTTCACCAACTCCCAAAATTGCAGCTCTTGGGATTTTTTTTTCGGCATTAAAAATGTCACGAGTGACTCAAAGATGAGTGCTCGTGAATGCACCAACAGTGAGTTTTTCAGGAATGGCCCTGCTCACAGTTTCAGTATGATACAATGCTAACTCATCTTTAACCATTTTGATTTTGATTGTTGACCTATTTCAAACAAGTTTCAAGTCTCTGCAATTGTGAGTCTGTAAAGCCCACTGGTATATTGAGCTATACTGTTAAAGTTGACTTGAAGTTGATTTTCATTCAGTACTGAAATTAATGGACACACATGTAAAAATCTGGTGGACGTTTGAAAATGGTCAACAGTAATATAAAATTTTGGCAATTTGTAGTTAATGGGCTAAAAAATGGAAAACCACCAGTGTGATTATATGTGTAGTATGTCCTTTTTCATGAAACACATGCAAGAGAACATGAGCAGTAGCTAGTGAAACAGTCAGAGCGCACATTGTCCAGAGACTTCTGCAGTCAAAAACACAGGAGGCAGGCTGAAGCTGTGCTTTTGCTGTGTGAAGGTGCTCTTCAGAACATTTGGTTGGCACTCAGTTCCACAGAAACTATGCAACTTAATTTTATAAAAGGAAATCAGGCAACACCAGGTACAAAAACAGGTCGATTGATTATTGGTAATTAAATTATTAGTTTGATTTTTTGCCTGATTTTACACTGACAAGTCGTCAATCACCCAGTGATTGCAATTAGTTCAGCTACCTTTTCACGAAAAGTAAATTAAAAGAAAAAGTTTGACACTTTTTACGGTTGATACAATTTTAATATTGGAATCTCTTATGGTGGAATCCAAACAGTGACACACGTTTGATGATCGTTTTTCCTGTGTACTTGGTGCCTTCGACTTTAGGAAACAATAAAGCAATCTTTTCCATCAAAGAAGAACCTGTTAAGACACAGTTACGGGTCATTCGCCCCATAGTCCCAGTAGCTCCTGGTGTCCTGACATTGCTGCAGACTCTCCACCTCCTGATGTATAACTCATTTCCTCTCATGCATATTAAGATCCCTTTGTTGCTTTGGTGTCATCAGAACTGTAATTGTGTTTGCAAGTAGTGTGGAAGTGCTCATTGTAGAGTTTCTAATACATTCAATGGTGTATTGAATGTATGAATATATTCTAGCTTCGCAAAGGAGCTGTTACATTAGAAACGATGCATTCTTGTCAATGCAGTTGTATGATTTTTTTTTTTTTTTTAAATGTGGCTTTGTTTTTATTGTGTGCATTTCTAGAGAATGGTTGTGGTTGTAACATTTGAAATATAAAACATTAAATATACTGTACAACATCCTGTATTGTAAGCTTGTTGTTGACCAAATATGTGCAAAACTGATGAAATTCCCATCTGACTCTGCTGTACTTTGTGTTTAGTGCTAATAAGCAAATGTTAGCATGCTATGGGATACTTTCCCATAGGCTGATCTCTTTGTGCTTCAGAGAACAGCAGTCATGAAGGTATTGTAAAATTTCACTTTTCACCACATACAAGCTCCATGTACACTACATAAAGGTGTTCCCTCTTTCACATTTTGCTTTAAAGGAATAGTTCAACATTTTGGAAAATACTTACTCACTTTCTTGCTGAGAGTTAGGTGAGAAGCTCAATACCACTCATTTAGTAGAGTAGTATCAATCTTCTCATCTAACACTCGGCAAGAAAGCAAATAAGTGCATTCCCGAAATAACAACGCATTCGTTTAAGTGTGAATACTAACATGCAGCTCAATATCGTCAATTGCACACGTTGTAGTCAAGGAACCAATCAGACACCCAGAGGTGAAGCTCCGGACCTTTAGGTAACATTAACATGAAGCTCTTTGTAGTGGTATACAGCATGTCATTACTGGCACTGAAAACCAGCTGTGTGGGAAAGATGCTTTTTAAATATACAGTAAGTAGATGTTAATAACATACATAGCACATATGAGTGAAAAGAAATAAAACCAATGTTATTTCAACCTCTTTATTCAAAAAGGCATGTTTCATTCTCACACCTGCATCCAGATCATTACAATTGATGGAAGAAACCTTGACTTAGAAAATCAAAACGAAATAAAACCCTTGCATTCCGTGATAGGATGCTACGCTCGCTTTAGTCATCGCAGCCTCCATCGTCCATGTAATAAATACACTCAGACTCTCTTGAGCTCTAAAAATGTTGATTTTTTTCCTGTTAAGGCCAATGCTATCCTCTCAACCTGGATTTGCTTGACTTGGTGTTCTTCTGACAAAACCTCACAACAGAATCAGTCGGCTCACGCAGGTTTCATGTTTCTTGGAATATCTTCAAGAAACCAGAATAAGGCTGATTAAATTATAGGGAAAGTTTGGTTCACAGAGGGACCAAATTACACTCTCAAATCATAATGTAACGTGTTGTAAGAAATAGCCACTTTTATGCCGCTGGGTGCATGGCAGACCTATGGATTTAAAAATAGTGGGAATTCAGCCAATTAGGAAGAAGCACTAGAGTGTAACATTGTTTTAACCCTTTGAAAGTCCCCTCCCCTTGTGTGGAAACCTCCTGCTGACAGCTCAGAGGACTTCAGAACATTTTTTCTAAATTCATGAGCTAAGAAGCAGTGGGAGCAGAGTGTTTGATGAGGTTACTGTACCTCTGAAGGGAGAAGCACTCTGGTATCTACAGAGTGCAGTGGAACATTTGATGGAAGATCAAAGGGAATCAGGTGGACACGTGACAGACTGACGTCAGGTTGTGTGGAGGAACTCTACAGCTGCGAGTTCACCACACACTGTTCCTGACAGGTGCTGCTTTCCATTCACATTGTTTTCAATTAGAAGAGTGTGGTTTAAATGCTCCTGGTCGTCTACAGCTGAAAGGGCTTAAAATGTGAGCAAATCAGTGCTACACTACAAATGGCTTTTTAATGACCACATGACACACATCCCAAGTTAGCATATGCTACTAGCAACAAAAAACAAGCACATGGGCGCTATTACTTTAAAGAGGTAGTGACTTCCAAATGATTTGCAGGTCATATCACATCCAGTTGCACTCAATCTGACTCAGTCCAATTGACCTTCAGGCAAACTGGGGCTGTTTAGTAAACCTGCAGGCAGAGTGATCAGTAAAAACTGGAGTTACAAACACAGACTGCACACATGCATTTCACTACTTCTTGTCTCAACATTCTGTTTCTCACCCTGAAGATGAGAAACACATGTGCATGCACTCCCTTGGGGACACGTCCTATTCCCTACAGTTTTTCTGATGCGACTCCTGCTGCTTACAGATTGAGATGGATCCTGCTGGACTGTGTGAGAAACATATTCATTCATTAATCATCATTAACTGATCAAATGTAGACCTGGCTTCAAGGACTGGCTCCCCTAAAGCATCTTAAACACAGAACCCACTGAGTTGCAGCTGAACACTGATGGTTTCTCGTAGGCCTGCTCTGTTCAGCTCTGTGTGGTTCAACAATGGATGAATGTTACAGATAAGAATAACACACAGCTTAAAGGATCAATCTGGTTTATTACAACTTGGGTTTTATTTTCATAGTTTCAGCCATCATTTCTATCAGTTAAGATACTATTGTACTCATTTAAGTCATTGCTGAGAGCTGGGAACACAGTGACATCACTACAACAAAGTCTGAAAGGGCAAGAAAGACGAGCATTCAGACGATCAGACAGGTTGTAAACAAGCCAACAGTTCAGCCAGATTACCTAAACCACATAAAAGTGGCACTCCGCCGATTTTACACGTCCAGTTTACTCTGGTTGTAGAGTACAACTCTGCCTGTGAAGAGTGGTGTAATGTCTTCTGTTGCTCTGGGGGAGCTTTCCAAAGTCTGAAAACATAACCCTGATGATGTCATCAGCCTTTCTGGAGCTTGACCCATACTAGAGACTAAAAGTCAGGATATCTCGGCCTGTGCTGCTCAAATCTTGACCATTCCTTTTCTAATCCGTCTTTTGTGAGTCTATATGGAAGTGCAGTACTAAACTGCTGGAATACCCCTTTAACTGGAGGTAAAACTGAAACCTTGACTTTCCCTTATTGTTCTACAGCAAGCACAGATGATCAAAGTTGAACCAGGAAGTAAGTCGGTGTTTACAACAGACAGTTTGGGTAATAATTTCACTGTTTGCTTTTCTCTTCCAATTATGTTTGACTAACCTGGAGGTTTGTTTAAAACTGGACTGATCACCTGAATGGACGCATTTCTTGGCCAGTCTTTTTACTGATGTCGCTCAGCAATTCACCTGGTGAGTAAAATGTGATTTTTACTGATAGAAACTATGAAAAAAAGACTAAGTTGTAATAAATGGGAATTATCCTTTAAGTAGCCTGTGCAGGCTGGTTCTAAAATGATATGTCCTGTCAGCGCAGCAGTATGAAGTTGTATGAAGTGTGATGGCTTCTCCTTGTTGGCACATATGTGTACATGCATACTCCTGTTAATAATGGATTCTAAAGAGAAATAAAGGAAATGAAACGCATAAAAACAGACTACCGAGTATGTTCCAACACCTGGACTTTCCAAAAGCGTCTGAGCACAAACTCATAGCTCTGAAAGGAGCTGTTACTGACTGCTGGCTAACACTAAAGAAGCAGGGTGATGGGCAGGTCAATTTCTGTTTCTGTCCTTTATCATTAAATTGAATATTTATCAACAACTAAATAAACTCCAACAAGGGGAAAACACATTTCCATCATCCTAAATTCGCTCTTTGCCTCAAGTGGAGCAGGTCTAGGGTTTCAGCCCTGAATTGGGGACATAGAACAGTGGTGTTATTTCTATCTGAATAATGAAATGCATAGAGCAGTCCCAAACTGAGTCCCTGGATTAAGGACAGCTAATCTCTCTTGCTCTCCCTGTCTCCTATCACGTTCAAGTACAAAAAAAAAAAAAAGCGGGTCAAAGGTCACAGTTCCTCAGGTTAAAACCAGTGTGGGGAAGATCTCAGACTAGCCAACATCTCCCGTTCTCCGCCTCCTTGACCCCGCTTATCAGGTCAAAGGTCAGCTGGGGTTCAACGCATTCTCGTAGGTGATAGTGACATTTCCAGCCTGGACCTCCAGGTGAGGACTCGGGATGACAGGGCTCTGGAGAACCTCTGGTGTTCCTTATTCATCTTGGTTGGTGGATTTATTGTTGCTGCTTGTTTTTGTTGGAAGTTTTGTGTTTAAGATTTTTCCTCTCTCCCATCCACAATGTGCCTCTGTTGGTGGTGGACTTTCTATAAAGATTTCTTGGTCAGTTTCTTGCCCTTCTTGAGGGAAAGCTTGTTCTTGACGTATCCCCGCTTCCTCTTGGCTGTCTGCAGAGGGAGAAATGACCAAAAACACACTCGAGTAAAAAAAATAAATCAAGCCTAGCTTTGACACTCCACTTCAGAAAGCAAATAAATGTTTTACACAACTGGATCAAATGTTTTCAATGTATAAGTACAGGTTTAGCTGCCAGCAAAATATACAAAATAAAATATTTTAATCATGTAACTAAATTTGTCAAATAGTAAAACATGATTTATATTTGAATCCCCACCTTCAAAAAATGTAGGTAATATAAAATAAGTCTAAACTGAGTCTAAAGAAAAGCTGTGTCACTGTTCTGGTCTGGGTTAGAAATGAACAGTGAAACTAGAATGGGAGGTTTTATCAGCCGGAAAATACAAGTCAGAATTGCATTTGGACAGGTTTTTTTAACCTGGACTTTGTGTATATAATGGGAGGAGATCCAAATGAAAATAAATTTGGTCTGAAGTGTCTATGAAAAAGCTACTGACACATCTGCATTGCCCTCTTGGGATGTTTGCATCTGTTAAGAGCTCATTACCTAACCATGTCTGAATAATGCATTGTTTATATCTCCACCACATAGAGAACATTAAACACAGTTAACTTGGCAGTACACTCCAAATGAAATCTAATTCAGTGTGTTCTCATATGTAAAAGGGCAGCTTATGACAAAAATGAAGCACCACATTTGGCTTTCTACTTCACTCAACTCCACTTCTGAGTCACTCTTGTCAAAACTTCTCCTTGCTATGGTTGGATACCATTAAAAAACAGTTGATGTGAGTATACTGTTGTCCGCCCACTGAGAACACTCAATCCAATTCTCTTTGGAGTCTACAGCCAGTGTTAGACTAGAGGATCCCAGCTTACCTTTTTGGAGGTGTACTTCTGCTTAGTGGTGTCAGTGCTTCGCAGCTTGTGCTCTACGCGGTCTCTGTTCTCCAGCTTTTGGACCTTATAAATCCTGACCAACCAGTGCTCTGAAGTGAAGGCCTCCTCCAGGTGCTTCAGCTTTATGTCCTTGTTGCCGATCTCAGCATTGCGTGTTCGGTCAAAGCCTGGTGGCGTCCGGAAGTCCAGCTTAACAGAAATGAAGACAGATGAAGTTGTTTATGTCTAAATTCTGTTTGTCCATTTGAAACTATTTTATCAAGATCACTGTAACAGAGAGGTCTTTGCAATCAATTATTTTGTCAGTTAGCCAAGTATACACTGCAGAATGATTATTAATGATGACATACCTGCATTTCTCCAAAGCGGTAGTAAGACATTTTGTACATAAGGCAGTTGAGTAGGGTGGGGGAACCAGCTTTGTCCACTCTGAACTCTCCCTGCGGGGTAAAGTAGTCACTTTCCTGGGTTGAGAGGCAAGACAGGGAGACAGATGGAGGGAGAAATAAGTGAACTCGCACACACTTTGATCCACGATTTCATTTTCTTTTGCAGCCAAACAACTTAAAGCACAGTTGGTTACCAATCCCTGATTTCCCTCAGCATTTCCCTCTCTCATAGAGCACATCAAACATTCATATGAATTCCACTTTGCAGGCATCCACCATCTCTGCAGTAAATATTTAACAACTGCAGTACGCTCACCTTGTTCTTTGTTTCTCCCCCTAATAGAAGTTACCCACCAAAGTGACTGAAATACAGTGCATGTGACATCTCTCACCCTGATGTCCTTGGGGTGCTCCCCCTCTGCGATGCGCACCATCCACAGGAACTTGTTGATGTCATCGCCTGAGTAGCCAATCACCCCTCCAAAGATGATCAGGACATAGTCAACATCCAGCGACCTCATGATTTCATAGGCTGCAGTCTCATTGGATGACATAGCTTTGCCCACCTGTAGGACCACGAAGACATGGCAGTTTTACAATTAATTTCCGCTCAATAGAACTCGCGTATCTAACTACATGAAGATTAGGGGCACTCCACTGATTCAGCAAGATCAGTTTAGGGCTACGGAAAACAGTTGAGCAGTGGCTTTGGAGGAGCTTCATCAAGTCTGAGAAAATAACCCTGATGGTGTTATCTCTGTTTGGGGGTTATCTCTGTTTGGGCTTCCTTTACCAGGCAAAGAGATGCTATGGAGTTGCATTAAGGGAAGTGCAGATTCCAGTGTTTTTGGAGCTTGACCCATAGTAGCTACTAAAAGTAAGGATATCTTTTATAATATGTCTAATGAGAGCCTTCTCTTTTTGAAAACGTAGCACTAAATCACTGGAGGGCCCCTTAGAGACACGCAGTGTACGGCACACCAAGTGTCCACTGTCATGTTTTTGAGATCTCACTCTCACTTGTGTGCAGTGCAGTGATACAACGTTATGTCCACTTGGTGGCACAATACACCAAGGCAACAAATCAACAGTCTTGAGTTCTACATAGTGGTTGAAAAAAAAAAAAAAAAAAAAAACTCAACTAGGAGCTGTTAAACTATGGAACCATTGATAATGGAGACAAAGAACAGTCTATAGTAAGAAACAAATAAGGCTATAAAATAACAGTCACTGATTTTCATGTGGATCTTTGCTAGGTTATATTTAAAGCTGATATAATCGATATTTTTATAATAATGTAACAATGTTCCAATACCCATACTACCATAATATTTAGTATGCCAGGAAAAGATTTTGTATGTCTCAATACATAGTATGTCAAATGCAGTATGCCAAAAATACCAGGATGTCCTACTGCATCCTGTCACATTTTGCAGTGTGCAAGCCAGCATGCTTTTCTGGCTGTTCTGACCCACAATCCTCTGCGCAGCGGAAGATACGTCACATCGACAGCACGGACAGGTGACAGCTCATTGATGGATGTATGAACAAGAGGGTCAAAGTTCAAGGCACAATGTTATGACAAAGTAGTATGTCCCAATTGTATGCATACCGCATGCAACAGCACATACTTTGTAAGGGCTGCAGTACATACTAAAAGTAAAAAGAAAAAGTATGCTATTTGGAACGCAGCTATCAAATGACAAGATGTAAACAGTGTACCCATGTGAAAGGGGTCGCTTATAATGATGAACCTACAGAGAATTATCACCTCAATCTGCAGCACCCTTCAGCTTTACGGGCTTCATATCGAGTGTTTAGCTTCACTCTCACCGCTCTCATAGTGTCGACCGCAGCAGGCAGCTGCTCTAAAAACCCACTGTACACTACCTGCTCAGCACCAAACAGCAGTGACTAGCTGGTGAACATAGTGGCATATTTAGAAGCTAAAGAGCCACATATTCCATTAGGAGTTGGTGGACAACAAAAACAGAGCTAAAAGAGAGTGAATATTGGACTTTCATTCATCAGGTGACCAGAAAGGCGACTCTAAATGTAATCAGCAGTGTTACAGGTACAGCTGCTCTCACCAGTGCTATGTGACTGTTGTTCCAGGTGTTGTTGTCGACCAGCGTGGTTCTGTTTGCCATGCCTGCTATCTGGTAGCCGTAGTCCCACCAGGACATCACTCTGGCATGCTCGTCTGTGTTCTGCCTCAGCCAATAGTAGGCCTCCCTGAAGTCATCCAGGATGTTACGGGAGCTGGTGGAGAAAGTTTTAGAAGGGTATATATGTATATATGCAGGGTGACAACACAGTGGTAGGTAGAGGGTAAGTCATAAATTATTTTTGTATTGTACATTTGTACAGAGTATATACTATTAATATTAGACCAAGACCTTAAATATATATAGTATGAGCTGACATTGGCTATATGATTTAGTAAATAGTAAAACCCCTTAATGAAACCTGTATGACTGTGCCTTAAAGGGTCAGTTCATCCAAATTACAAAAAAAACACATATACACTTACCTCTAGTGGCATATATCCACGCAGACAGTTTCTGTTTTATGTCCCCAGGTCTTGTGATATCTGTCTCTGAGATTCTGCCTCCACCCCAATACAATGTAAATAGATGGCCTTTGGGCCCCTGATGAACAGCCACTATTTGAAGTGACTGTTATAAGCCTTTCTGCAACTTTTCCCTGCAACGTTCTAAAACGGTTTTGTCTCATCGGGAATTTTTGGTCTGAACTGGGCTTAAATGTTGTTTCACTGGCTTGTGCTCTTGTAATATGTAAATAACACAACAGAGTTGTAAACAAGAATCCTTGTTTTTTGTTTTTTTGGCATGAAAATGTTACTAAACCTAAAGAGAAAGTGAAAATGTCCTATTATCAGTTTTCATCCAGAACGTACTGGTATCGTTAAAACTCCATACGAGTAAAAGCTTGGTTTATATGACATATGGGAAATGCACATGCTGTTGTATTATTCTCACCCATCATGGTTGTATGATGCCAGTACTACACTGGGGCTGGAATAGGCGTTGCTGGTGACCCAGGTGCAGTGGACAGCGAACATCATGAGGAGCATCAACATCAGCATGGTGACTATGGACTTGATGTTGGGGCCGAGGCCCTCCTCGGCCTTCTCCTGCTCCGATACGTGTTTACGCACCTTACCAGCCTGCATAGGACAGCACACACGGGCAGGACAACATTTGTAAAGGTTACTGAAACTCTAACAAGACAGGAACGCTGTAAAAATGAGCTGATAATATACTAGAAGACTGTTAATTGTCCCCGTTAGAGAACTCTCAGACAGACAATTAACTGTTATAGCTGTTTTATGGTGTCTCATTCAACACCGCCTTTCAGGAAGCCTGTGATAGGTTGGTAATGCATTATTCCCACTGTATTGATTTGGAAGAAAAGCAGCAAAAGCATGACAACAACAACAGACATCACATTGCCTCTTCTATTAAATACTTATTTTGTAGAGTGGCTAAACATACATTTTTGATGTGAATAGGGAAGAAAGTCTGACACTTGTGGCTTTTTATTTGCTTGACAAAAACCTATTTTATGATCAAATACACAACTGCAAATAGACAAGGGAAGCTAAATGTTTACTAGATAAACTGGGCAATACTAAGGCCAGGTCTGAAAATGTTTGTACTTTGTCATTTTGACTCACATCAGCATTAATTGATTTTTTTGGCCACTTGGGGGAAGCGGAACAAGTTGTAAATGCAACACTGACATATTACTACGTTATTAAGTTGTGGCTAACGTTGTGGCTAACGTGTTAGCAAACAATTGTCGATTTACACATCCAGCAGACATGGAGCAATTTTAGCCTTCATCTGGATTTGTGTTTGTGGCCACTTGGTTTGTCTGACTGGCGTTTGGTGAGCAGGCAGTGTCCAGTGAACACTGAAACATTGTTTACATTGAAATCAGCTGCCTGCTGCTGGTGCTGGAAATAAGGCTAATAAGGGCAGTGAGAATTAAACAAAACAGTAAAGTATTGCACAACCAAAACAATAAGCTGAAAGATGCTAAAACGCTCCATAGAGCTGAAGTGAACTGTGGCTGAGGGCGTTAATTCTCTGTGCGTATGTGACTACAAGCAACCCCTTTTACATTACACACAGTCATCTGATCCACTGTTAATATGAAAACACTGATTAGTATAGCTGCAAATATTATGTTTTGGCATTAGGTATGCAGGCTATGTGAGTTATTCCCGTTAAAGGATTTTTGTATTAAAAAAATAAAAGAGCAGGGACATTCTGACTTTTGAAGGTAAAAGGACAGAATCATCCTCGTATAGTTTTGGGAATGTAACACAAAATATAGTAATGTTTTGTGCATTTTAAGAGACATTAGTCATGTAACAGCATTACTTTTAATTCAATTAATTTGATAGGAAAGAAGGCTAACACTAGACAATGAAGGCAAAGTATGTACATTAACAAACTTGGTAGTTCAATATACATCAAATGACATGATTGATCATTAATGACAAGGGGAACAAAATGGCGACACATCACCCACATTCTGATGATTCTAACCTTGTCGTAGAGGTTCCCAGCGTTCTTCCTGTCGTCCTCGTCGCTGCTGTCCTCTGCAGGCGGGCTCTGCCTCTTCATGTCGTCTCCCAGGTAGTGTTCAAAGACGCTGGAGAAGGCCACCGCCGATAGCATGCACACCACCGGAGTCAGAGTCAGCATCAAACGCACCATTACGCCGGCAAAATATACAGCACTGATGGCATACAAGGCCACTGGTGTGAGAAAAGCAGAGAAAGAGAGAGAGATGAGGAGGTTACAGGTGACCAGGATGTTACGATCCAAGCTTGATGAGTTTGATTTAATTTTATATAACTTAATTTACTTAATTGACTTTAATTTAATGCTGTCGAGTCATATTACAGGTGCACAGCCTCTTTACTCTGTGTCTGGCCTGAAATTCATGCATTCCTTTCCTATGTGCCAATACTATGCCACTGCTTAGGGTAGATCTCACTGGCAGGTGGAAACAGGGTCAAAAGAGGGAATGTAATGACCGAGAGAAAGGTATACAGCATAATCAAACACTAACCCAGATGTGTTTGTCTGTGCATGTGTGGCTGATTTAATGGAGCGTTTTCAGCTGAACTGAGATCAAAGGGTCTCAGTGAAATGAGTAGGAAGGAACAGGTAGAGAGGGAGAAAGAGGTGAACACAAAAACCTGACACAGAGTGGAGCAGAAAAAGCAAGTAAACAAAAAAGCAGTGCAAGGCGGGGGGGGGTTATTCAGCCAAGGGAGGGCAGCAGAAGAATGCACTTCATGTTGGCAAGTAGAGCCCGAGCCCGATATCATTAGCTAGTTTTTAGCTCATCATAGATATATCATATCTGTGTGTATGTGTCGGCTGATAAGTAACAAGAACTAAGAAGAGGAGAGGCTTTGAAAAGGTGTTTTTGGTTGGCATAGTGGTTGGAAAAACCTTCCTGTAGCTAGCATGGAATAGACAGAACCAAAGGAATACAGGAAAATGAATGATAGATGAATTCATTATTAGTGACAAAATCCAATCAGAACTTCATGTAATGCTCATAACACAGGCTTGCCCACACCACACGACTTCATTTAATCATAGTTTTTTTCTTTTTACCTTGTTGTATTTTTATTACTCTGTAAGGCACACTCAATTGCCCTGGTGTATGTGCTATACAAATAAAGTTGCCTTGCCATGGTTCTGATAAAAAAAAAAAAAAAAAGTTTTATACTGCATTTTTATGTGTTATTCTTCTTATCTCAACTTCCATAGATTTTGTTATACTTGTGCATGACAACTAAAGAAGCATCAGAGAGCAAGAGACTAAACTGACAATGTCAGACAAAGTTAATGAGGCAGTGGGAAAAACAAAACAAAATGCGATGCACAGTGAGGCTTATATACTCACAGGGATGTTTTCTTTCAAGGGGAAAAGTTGTTTTGGGAGACACAGTGCAAGACAATTTGCCAATTCAGATTTTCTTTTTTTTTTAAGTTCCAAAAATTTTGAGTATGTAGTGCTTTTTGAGTCACAGCCCGACTGACATCAATATTGATATTGGAATGTACTGAGTAGAATATTTCAGAGTAAACAATAAACTTAGCAAAACTTCTTTCTTTTTTGACAAGAACAAATACAGCATAAGCATATTCAAATAAAAGTGAGGCTCCCATATATAAAAATGCAGCCCACAAACTTTTTCTTAACACATCTATACTATAAAAATCATACAAAATATACTGTAATACACATTAAACAAAGCAGTGTGTGCTGTGGGCAAGCTGTACTTTGAAATTTCAAAGGATTTCTAAATGACCTTGGACGACATGTACACCGGTATACTTTATCTGTCATCTGTCACATATTGGCAGTGTATCAGTCAGGCTCCACAATGTATACACATAATAATAACAATCTTAAGCATATAAGCACAAAAGAAACATTCATTTCTTAAGAAGCACTGTGTAAAGACATTATTTTTTACCGTCATGTGGCAATAATAGAAAAAAACATGAACACTCCTGTGGCATTTTCAATATAGAACCAGACTAGCAAGTATTTTCATAACCAAATTGAAAAAGGTCAAGCAAGCAACTTTATTTGTACAGTTTAATGGTTACCATCTAAACTATTTACTGTCTATTATAATTGTACATTATAACAAGTGATATAATCTGACAGAAAGGCAGTCATTATTTTACCATTACATGACTGCCATTACTCTGTCCTGTTTTTTATTCTCAAAAAATCACAACACACTGTGTGTGTGTGTGTGTGTGTGTGTGTTGTGATTTCGGGCATGACATGAGGCTCTTTGGCTTTAAATAGAGTCTTATATAAATATAAGTGCTTCTCAGTCATTCAACTGTACTTTTTTGCTTCAGTATCACTATATCATCTCAAGTCACAAGAGGATGCAGATGAAAGCCCTGCAGAAGCTAGTAGGAGGTGAAACTTCTGGTGTTATTGTCAAACTATGGTTTGAAATATCATGCTCAAATACATAATGTACAGTATGTTATCACAGCAAGACTTCAAACGTTATAATGTCAGCTCCATATAACTTATACTGGGTTTACGTGATCAAAATATTTGATCATTAAAAGTACAACACATGTCATCAATCTCAAGTCCAGCCATAATACTAGTGCATGCCTTCTTCCTCGTTATTGTGGGCACTTTATTGATTGCGATGGTACTCTAAAGCTCTCTGTCTCCAGCTCCACCACGTTTCCATCAACACTCATCAACAAACGCTGCCTCCATTATCAATCCTTCAATACTGGACCACAAATGTATTGAAAGGACAACTGTGACAAGTTTCAGGACCTTAGTCAATAATGGTGTTCTAATTTTTAAAGAAAAAAAGTACTTTGTCCGTGACACGGCTCTTACCAAAGACACGTTCATCATTGATGTTTTTAATGCAGAACCATAGGCCTGCTGGGAAGGTGCAGACGAGGATGTGTAGGTCAAAGAAGAAGGATACCCAGGTGGTGGGCTGGTGCTCAGATACTGATGCTATAATGGGAATGTGGATCTTAGCATAGCTGTGGATAACATGGAGGACAGAGAGAAGTGAGACACTACAGAAAAAGCATGGTTAGGCAAAGGAAGAGAAAAAGGAGGTCTTTATAATGACAGTATTAAATTGTGAATGTATATTAGTGTCACAAAAAGCAAAATAGTTAATTTTATTCCATTTAATTTCCACTTGACTAATTCTAAAATGAACCACTCTTATTGACAGTAAAGCTGTGAGATCTTATTCAGAGTGGGATGAAATCAAGTTTGGCTGATGTCAGTTATCTTGGGTCAGAGGATGACCTCATTAATTTTACTGCACTGCAGCAAAACGTAACTTGCTTTAACAAAAAAATACTCAGGCATGTGCACAAACACACCAACATATGTGCACATACACTCGGTGAGAGTGTTAAGAGTTTTACAGCTGATGCTGCAGTCTGGCAGTTCTCTGTAAGCCCTGATCTGGGAGGGGAGAGAGGGAGCATTATCTGTTTCGGATTTTATGACGGGGCTGAGTGACAGGCTGACTGACTCACTGTTTGACCATAAAAAGCATTTTGGCAGCTAGAGAGAGGCAAAGGCAAAGCTACAGTACTTGGTATGCTTTTGAAGTGTTTGTTACATCTGGCTGAAACTGGCTGGAACGCGAGAATGACTGAAAAATTAAAGAAAAAGTCACCTCCATTTGTAAAAACAGGTAATAGCTTTCACCCCTGAACAAGAAAAAAATCATTATCCCCTTGATATTTTATTAAACACATGCTCCGAGATGGACTAAAGCTGAATAAATTAAAAGTTGGAATTCATAGTAAATCAACCAGTAGACAAGGTGGAATAATTCTTTGATGAAACTTACTCCCACGGATGATGTATAGGTAAATGTGCTACTGTACATCATTTAAATCACATTATTTATCAGCACTGCTGTCAGGTACTTGAAATCCAGTGCAAAAGTACAACACATCAATTGTGATGACTTACCCAGTATCCCAGAGGGAGTAGAAGCGCCCACTCCATGGAGCAATGTACCCTGAAGGTGAAACACACACACAAACCATATGGACTCAGTTAGAATGCACTTTAAACACACGTTTGTGATCTGTGTATGCTGTCACGCATCGCTGGAACGCGTAATTGGTTTGCAACATTCCTCCTGCATGTATCCATCATATAATTACTCTGTAATATGCTTATGTTTTTGTGTGTTGCAGAGCTGCACACATGATGAGTGGCTGTAATGAGCGCTCTCTGGCCTGCTGTCCACTCAGCTCGGCAGTGCAATGATAAATGAGAACACATAAACTAATCACCACTGTTAGATAGCCAGCAGGCGATCCTATCTTACATAGATAATAGATGTGTGATGTCAGTGGACGGCTGATTCTAATCATAACCTGGCCAGTTCAGACCAAAGATTCGCGACGAGACGAAACCGTTTTAGAGCATTTCAGGGAAAAGTCGCAGCGGTGTGATCTGGCCCGTCTCAGCTTGACTCAAGCCGGCTGATGGCGTCGCCTGCGACTGGTTTTAGAATGCAAGGCACGTCACCTGTTTCAACAGCCAATCAGCTCGTAGAGAAGTCAGCTGGTCATCTCGACCCTCTCGTTTTTTCCTTTTCATCAATACTAGAAATGTAACTGTAGCAAGTAACTCACTGTCACTATCTTCATTCATATTTTAAGACGCTACAAATAATATCCAGCTACAAACAAAGCCTGAAAATCCGGCAGATAGAACGGAAGTATAGAGAGTCGTTGCTATGGAAACGATACACCATCTCGTCTAGTCGCTTTGGTGTAAACTGGCAGGTTTCAGAACGTTGCAGACTGGCGCGTTGCAAGTAGTTGCAAGTTTCAACTCGTCTCATCGCAAATCTTAGGTCTGAACCGGCCTTTACATGTAGCATTCCAATGGCTGTGGGAATAGAAAAAGGGTATTAATTACTGTGACCACACTCGTCAAAGCAGTCAAATGTCTCTTGTAATGTGGAGACCCAACATTATTATGGCTCCAGGTCATTTGTGGTACAAAGTAAGAAAGCACAGTGTAAATAATAAAATAGCAGATTGACTCATATTGTATAAAATCTAAAAATGCTACATCACTACTTTAAAGGATAAGGCTGGTGAAACTGAAAAGACCAAAAGCAACACTGAATGTAATACTAACAAGAATTGTGTGTGTATCACAGCCTGGTATATCTTCTCCCTCTGAGCCATAGAGCTCCACTTTTGTCCAAAAACTATTAAGAGCACATCAGTGAGCCACACTGTTGCACTGGGTGACTTGTTCCTTCATTACCATGAACTCACACACACTGTAGTTTATTTGGACTCAATCCCACATACACCGTCCTGCTGCCAGAAATACTAACCAGAGCAAATATGTATTATTCGATGGCTGAAAATCCAGTCCCCAGCAAATGCACTACTCACTACTCTTTAAAAAACTACTGTGACCAGCTCTTTTAGGAAATTGCTGAGCCTTTTTAAAATATTTATGTCTTAAGTATTGACAGACAGACTAACACATTGTTGGTTTTGGTCTTTTCACAGGATTTGTTGACAGTAAGAAAAATAATAGTATAAATCCTGCACTTACTGTTTAAAAAACACAAGTAAGATACATTTCCTTACCAATGATGTGTCAAAATAGGGTGATTTAGCAAAACTCACCTGTGTTAAGCTGAGCAGACACCGCATTTCTATTAGTCTTGTACGTTGATTAACTCGCACTACATGTTTTAATCGGTCTTTCTGCACGACCAAACCTGCGACTTTTATGCCGACACTGTGCAGATCAACTGACCGGCCACAAAGTGCTGCTCACGCTGAACGTAAACACGCTCATACCCCCGGTCAGTTTTGTCCATTGACAATTCCGATAATGTTTATTTGTACAAAACTACTACGATTGGAAAGGAAGAAGAAAAAAAGAAAAATATAGAGCTGCAGATGTCATCCATGTCCATTATTTGGCACTCCACTCACCTCTCTGCCAGTTTGGGAATGTGATTGGCCTGAAGCCACATGACCATTTACCCAGCCCATCTATGTGTAGGTGCCCCATTGGCTGATATGTGTGTGGATGTATAGGATTGCTATTTAAATGTTCTTTGTAATGTGTTTCATGATGACCCTGATGAAGGATAAAAGCCGAAACATGTTGGTCTGACAATAAAGTTGTTGTTGGAGGTTTGACCGCTGCAGATGTCTGGAAGATGCAGACAGTCTGGTCTGTCTGTTCTGCAGAGAAGTTCAGTTTTATATTACAGCAGCTTCGAAACTGCAGTTTTAGCCACATATAAAATAATACTCCAGTGATATTAAAACAAGCTCACTGCAGTTTATAACAGATCTTTCAACAGCAGCCATGGGGGAAATCGGACCGTGGAACTGCTCAAACTGCAGGTAGCCAACCAGAATGTCTGACCAGCCTGATATCAATCAAAATGATTGTTGATTGTTCAGGCATTTAATCAGATATTGGGACCCCCCCCCCCAAACGACAAACGATCTGGCAGACATTCGGCTCGATCTGTAACTGAGTTACCGTGCCACAAAAAAAACAAAAATGTGGTTTGAATTTGTTGTTTTTCCTGCTGCAGAAAATGTATTTGAGTGCTATTCAGTTGACCAACCTTCTAAAAGACAACGTGAACCCACCTGTGTATGTCAGATAGATGACCGAGAGAAAAACCACTCCAGCAGCCAGAGAGACTCCCAGGAAGAACAGAGTCTGGAACTCCTGCCTGGTCAGTCTGTCCTTCAGGTACTGCAGGAAGGCGTAGACCTGAAGCAGCACAAACACACCTGCAGAGATACAGCACAAATAAGACCGGTGTAAAGATTTGAAATACACTCTTTGCTCAAGAAGTCAATATAAATCTTTGTTTAGATTGGCCAAAACAGTGATGAGAACAACCAACCATTTTGTTTTTAAAACTAAGGTATAGGGGGTTACAGATAAAGTTAAAAAAACCCCAACAATTTGGATAATTATGTCTTTATAGTTCTTTTTTTATGATTTGCTGTTTCTAATGTGCAGTAAATCAGTTATTGAAGCATATTTAAAAACAGTTTTGTTAGCTTTTTATGTTATTTAAATGTGAACCAATTATTTTCATAAATAAATTAGTATTTAACAACAACAATTAAAGGCATCATATCCACTTTACTCGAGTGTTTCAATACTGTGCATGTCCAACTGATTTAAGGCTTCTCTGCAGGTAATATTTGAGTCTGCACTGTACTCTTATTGTCCTTCATGGCAACACTGGGACAGCCAGGCTGCTGTGGGTGCTGACATTATGAGAACTGTCTCGGGTGAATGGTCCAAGATGAACTCATCATTATGACAAACTCCGGTTTGAGGGCTCATACATAGATTCCACTTAAGGATCTATTTTGTAGCAGATATCTATATGGTCCCGATTGGAAATTTTAAAAATTATACATTGATACATTAAGTCTAAAAGTCTAAAAAAATACTGACGTGCATATATGTAACAATAAAGCTTTCAATGTACATATGGGCATGTGAGTACTGTATTAAGATAGACTTGAAAATGAGAACCTATCCTTTAATCTGCAGTGTGAGAGTAGTACAGGTTAAATGTACCATAAAAAATAATGTTTTTGCACTGAATGTCAAATTAAGATTTACTCCATCGTCCTGCAGTAAACACATATTATTGGCTTCCAATGCTATTTTCCACTTTCCACCCAAACCACAGGTTATTGGCTACTGACCTGCTGCGGCCATGTGTTCACTGGTCCTGATTGGCTGAAAGCCCACAAAGGGGATCTGCATGGACAACACCAGGCCGATGATGTAGAAGGTGCTGTAGGCTGGAGGGAGAAACGACCAGTTAAAAACAGACCACTGCTTACTTACACGTGAGCACATTCAACTGACTCCATTCATTCACCAGCCTTTAAAGATTTACATCCTCGGTAAGAACCAACTGGCTTGGGGAGGAGAGCTACAGACAGGGAGACTGACTAACACAGTGTTGGTTTTGGTCTTTTCTTGGGATTTGTTGAGAATAAGAAAATATATAATATTGCCAGCCTTATTCTTTAAAATTCACTTTGCAAAAATGTCACTCTGCAGGTATAATGCGTGTGCTCACATACATATAATACAAAAAGTTAGGATTGGCCAATATGACTTAAAATCTATATCATGATAAATTGTCAGTAGTTTAATTTCTCTGTTTATTTATATGGGATTTGGGAAATGTATTCATATTTTTACAATATTAATACATTGAACATAATGGCAGTAATTTGATAAATTCGACAAAAGATTTAATAAGGCTGCGAAAGATGGCACATATAAACATACAGTGTTTGCATGTGCCACTCCCTGTCCCTTTCTGACTCTTGCAAAGACAACCTCACAAAGTCCTTGACGCAGTACACAAGAACAAAACGCCTTTGGAGCCTAAATCATGACTGACAGTTTAAGAGCGATTAAGCTTCAGAGTTCAAACAATGGGAGTCGGTGGTATAACCTGACAACAGGCGTGCTGTGAACACTCCAACTAAACCTGAAAAGTGTTTCAAACAAGCCCTCAGAGGTCAGAAACACTGCAATAAAGCTTCAACAACAAAAGCCCCCAAACGAGCTCTGCTAGTCTAATACTGCCACAGCACAGCCAATGAAATAAAAGGGTTGGTTCTCTTCAACAAGCTGCACAGTCTCATTACGTACTAGAGACACAAGCTGAAAAGTGTAGACATACAGAAAAGAAATCTGTTAATTAGCGAGATGGGTTGACTTTGACCACATGTGTGGCAGGATAAGATGAGGCAGAAACAAGAAGTGAAAGGTTCATCAGCTGAATTTTCCTCAAAATTCACAGGTAATCATTAGACTTTTTGTGCTGAACAATCTTATTGTGAAGTAAGCATTAAATGGAATTTGTATTCCATGCTGTGAAAATAGATAGATGAGGATGTGGTCGTCACCCTGCAATAAGCGAGGACTCTAATCTTTACTCTGAGCTCTTCATCTGTGGCTGTACTTAAAATAAAATTTGTAAGACTGAAGCCTCAACAGATCACACTGAAGGGACTCGTGGGGGGGGGGGGGGGGGGGGGG